>OOFC01005347.1:73809-89195 GCA_900323345.1 Pseudochromis fuscus
CATTAAGTTTTTACCCAACTTTTTGTGTTTTTTTGCCCAGATTGATGGGTTTATTTTGTGGTTTTTATTCAACATTTTGGAGGTTTTTAACATTAAATCATTTTTACCCAACATTTTAGGGTTTTAGCCTAGCCTTTGTGGTTTTTACTCAACATTTTGGAGGTTTTACTTAACATTAAGCCATTTTTACCCAATATTTTAAGGTTTTAGCCTATCATTTTGTGGTTTTTACTCAACATTTTGGAGGTTTTACTTAACATTAAGCCATTTTTAACCAATATTTTAGGGTTTTAGCCCAGCATTTTGTGGTTTTTACCCAATGCAGGGTAAAAACAGTCCATTTAAATTAACCCAGCATGTAGTTTGTCCAATCGTTTCCCAGATCGGGGATAACTTTTCAGTACTTTCGGTCAAAAGTAAACTACATGAAACACCTATCATAAAACATAGATTAGAAATACTTTCCAGAAAATAAGCTGAAAATTTAACATCACACTTTCACAGAGTCCTGACACTGGAGGGATGTTGTCAGCATGAGGAAAAGGGGGAACTGTGCTGCAGCTGCAGGTAATGGAAAGAGCTGAGCTGATTAGTCACTGGCCCCTAAAGGGAGTTGGACTAAGGAGCAGTACTTCAGATACTTCAGATACTTCAGATCGACATGGTGGAAGTTCTTCCTTCTGTTAAGAGAAGCCAGGAGGAGATTGTCTTTTGAAGTGATTTACAACAGAGGGAAACAGGAAAACATGAAAGGAGCTCTCTCAATGTAATTCCTTAAAGGAGGCAATAAATGAAGGAGGAGAGGTAAAGGCTGATAGCAGGAGCCTTTACAATATTAACTGTCTCTTCTCATCCTCAGATTTTATTCAGGGTTTCAGTCTGATATCATTTAATCAGAAGAATATTTGACCTTACCCATTGTGTCAGGAGCTATTCATTTCAAATAGAAATAGTACAGTGTGAGATCTACTCCCAAGGATGTTCCCTGCTGCAGTAATATAACATAACAGCTTTTTAAATATATATAATATTCTAGACCAGAATGAATTTTAACAAGGTAGGTACAGCTTTTGGCTGTCAGAAACACATTTAGTTTTCAGGTATTTGGTTATTAACTAAACAAATGAAGACAATAGAAACAAAGGGCTCAGTTGATCAGAAGTAATCCGACCAGATTTTGGTCAAAATTGGAGCAAATCATGAGATGAAATAAAGGATTCTGAAGATTGAATTACATGATTTAATCCAATTTCAGTGTGTATTGCTGAAAACCACTGGGATTAGGCTACTTGTGATGTAAAAAAGTCTGGATTATTCTGATACAAGCAGAAAACTCAGAAACAAAATGTTCCTTAACATTTTTTTTTTAAATAGTCTGTATATAAACACTTCTTTATTATATTTTGCACTTGATTTGTTTAACTATTACAGTCCAGCTAACAACACATCCCTGTTGTATTGGTTAACTGTGTGAACTTGTCTTTATTTGTTGTAGAATAGAAATGCAGGGCATGTTTGTGTTGTTTTATTCTGCTGTTTTCTGTCTCTCTGAATGAAAATACTTCATGTGACTGCATCCTTGTTTTTCTTTACACAGCTGGCAGCTTTTATTGTGATATGTAGTCTTACTCAGAGCAGTGGTAAATTGGATTTGGTAATCCTAAAGTCTGTATCTGGTTCAGGATGATCCAATACAATGATGCTTTGAATAACCAACACAACAAGTAAAGTGGATTACTTGATCCTGGATAGGAAAACATGGAAGGAGTCAGGTGATCACAAAAGCCAGTAAGGTAGGAACCATGACTGTCATAACACCAAAACACTGAACTGGAAGATATTAAAGGGAATCCAAGAATAATTCTCATTACTATGTGTAACCTCTTTAACTCACAAATAGCCATGAGTGTGAATAAAAAGTATTGATTAGAGCTCTTTGAAAGAACTTTAAAAGACATTGCGTTTCTGTTTGTAGCTGTTTCAGTAGCAGTAATATTTAACCCAGAAGGTTGAGGAATTAGTAGGTATGTGAGGCATGCTAGCAGCGGCATGTACAAGAACATCAGTCATCATCATCAGTCGGGTCACGTACTAACAGCTGCATAAACAAGCACTAAGATGTTTGACTTTCATGCAACACGAGTGTCTGTGCTCCTGGGTAAATTCAGACGGGCCAAACCGTGAATAATTGGACATCATAGGAGTTCCTTCAAAGGGAAGCCGGAAAATCAAAGAGGGTTCATTTCTCTTTCGATTTCTTCATGTGTTACACATCACAGTGTGAATGTTTTTATCAGGGGCTTCATGGGACGAATTTGACTGGAACTGAAATGAATCACGTCACCCCTTAATCCAGAGCCGTGGTTAGTGGAGCATCTTTGAAGTGCCGTTATGTTCCCAGCACATCAAATGCTCATCAGGGAGACCGGCAGCAAGAACATTTGTTCAGAGCACACTCAGAGACAGGTTATCTCCCATCCAGAGACGTTCAATAAGACACAAAAATATCTGAGAAGCACAGGAGGTGGTTCTGTTCACTCCAGATGTTTGCAGCAGCGGCCATGAGCTGCTGATGATGTCAAACTGTGAATTCCTCACATGTTCTAAGTGACCACAGGCCAGGAGAGAAAATTGGATCCATGAAATGAAATCGTTTTCCAGTTTCACCTGAACTGCAGGCATAGTGGTGCATGGAGTCAGAATAAATGGATTTTCGGGCATGTTTCATGCACAGGTAGATTTTTCACTTCAGACTGGTCTCTCATATCACATGTATAAATATGCATGTGTGAGTTTGTAAGTTCATGGATAAAGTTCATCTACAGGTGAGGTTAAAATAAAAAAAACGTAATGATTGATTTCAAACCTGAACTAAAGTTGCAACTAATTACAGCTGTTTGGATTATAGAGAAAAATTTTTTCCAGTAAACTGTCTCAAAACACAAAGATATTCAGTTTACTATCATGTAAGAAAAAGTATATTTCCCTTGGCTTTGGTGTTGCCATCAATACAACAACAAACCAGTCTCCTTTGTGAAAAATACATTGTTGTGCGTATTGTATTGATGCATCTCTGAAGTTGTTTTTCTGTCTATAGTTTGTGGTTTTATTGTGTTGGATTGCCACCTTGAGATTAAAGGCAATACTAGAACCACTTTGCAGGAGAAAAACTTGAGTAGATCCAGAACTATTAACCTGTATGCTCAACAAAACCTGTATTTGCCAGGTTGCTCTTTTTTGCATTTCATCTTAAAACTATTTCTGTATCCTTCTTTCTTATTACACACCTCTGCAGCAAAGCCACAGCCAGCCTGAGGTACAGTAGATTTGTTTCTTGGTTCATCTTTTCAGAAGCTTTCATCTGTCTGCATGCAGCTTTTCTGCAAACAACAGCGAACAAGAAGCTAATTTATTAGCGCAATTGATTCAGCTTCACCACTGCTGTGTTTCTAGGAATGTGTGACGATGCTTATTTACATCCTGCAGTATGTCACATCCACTTTAGACTCATAAACACTGTAGTGAAGTTTGAATATGATCAGCGACTCTGAAAGCAGGTGAAATAATTTCATCTACAAGAGGTCACAAACTGCAAAAAAAATTAAAAGGAGAACAAGTGGCTGGAAAATAAATCCGACTTGAAGCTAAAGTGAGTCCATGACAACAATTTACTACTCAGTTTAACCTAATGCACCTTGTGTTTTATGAGCTGTTACAGTATAAAGAGTATGATTGTGACCTATAACGCAAAGTAAAAGGAACAGCAAGAGATGCTTTGAATTTATTACTCTCCTATAGTGTAGAGGAACAATTTGTGAGGTAAATCATCTACAAATGTGTCTCCTCTGGCCCATAACAGGCTCTCCACTCTGCTCCACTCGAGCATCGTCCAGGAGAATAAGCAGCACTTTTTAATGGCATAGTAAATTGGTGTTGTCAAATGTTGTCAAGAATGCAAATTCAGCATTAATGGACTGTGTCTTCCCATCTTTGTAAAGTAGGCTCTTTTTATTTTTTTTCATCATTACGCCCACACAGTAAATAGCTCAATATGTAGCAGAGATCGATCAAGATCTTAAAAGAGTCACCAGGTTAATGTGGAGAACGCATCTCATAAAACATTTATCACCGGGGAGGTCAACCAAAGTCCGATTGTGATATCAGCATCCTTCTTTGTCTTTAATATTCAAGGTCCGTTTTTAAATAGACACCAAATATTGACTTACATTCATGCCTTTTACTTGCGTTTGGGTTCAGTTTTTACTAAATTACAACCTCAAGCTGCATTGATTAGGTCATTAAATTAAATCATTTGTTATGCAGCTCATGTCTAAAGCACAGACTCCTGTGATTTCTGTGTTTACAGCCCTGTGGTTCTGCAGTATATTTGTCTTCCCCGCTTGTCATGATGCAAATCAGCTGATCATTGCTGGACAATTTTCTGTCCGTTGACGTGAGGAGAAGGGACTAATAAAATTAACATAATGACTCGTGGCATGTTCATTCATTATGTCAGGTTGGCTTTCTTCCTCCTGTAGGATTTTACGAACATGTGACACCATCAAATAATATACTTTGAGATTGTTTTCATATTTAAATCCACAGCATTGTACAGTTGGTTAAGAGGAGAGTTCCTTCTGGTAAAAGTATAGTGTAGTAAAGTGTGTGTGTTTTAGTGAAGCCCTGTTTTCTCAAACCACAAATTCAACACCATTGCAGATCTGTCTGTTTGGTGAAGGACCTTATAACTCAGATTTGCTCTATTGGTCCAAGTATTGGTACTGATGTCGCTGACTCAGTTCTTACAAGCTTAACCTACAGTCTGGCATCTTCACATCTGCTCCAACAAATGTCAGCTTCAAGGTACACATAACTTAGGATTTAAAATTTCACTTGGAAGATGTAAATTTGCACAATGTAACAACCTAAACAAGAGTATGAGATCAGATAAACCCTGGATTACAATTACCGTATTTTCCGGACTATAAGCCGCTACTTTTTTCCGACGCTTTGAACTTAAACACCGGTGTTTCTCATGTATCGGCGGCACGAAGCTCGTTAGCTTTTTACAAGCTAGCAAGCTCCGTGCCGCAGATACATTTAGCGTCATCACATCAGACCCGGTCAGAGTGGACAATATGAAACTGTTCGAATAAATTCAATAGCAGTTTATAGACAGGTGCGCTCAATAGTCCGGAAAATACGGTACATTTTTTAATAAAAAGATTTTCAAATTACAATCAATAATTTATTGTAGTTTCAAAAATCTGTTTTAATTGTAAAACTGTAAAATTCAAGCTTTACACTGTCACTATATTCATAAAAAATTGACATTAACATCAGTGAATTTTAAATACATTGTTTTCACACGTAAATATTATTTATTAGATATTTAAAAGCCAAAAAATAAATAAATAGTTGGTCTCTTCCATTATTTAACAGGATGTTATCGGCTCCCTAGCTGCTGGGTAATTACAGTATTTTGGGTTTGTTGTTTTTTTACAGTGTAGCTTTTTTACCCAGTTGTTTTGTTGTCTGTTCAGGTTCATCTACACCTATAGACCATATGGTTTCACAGTTGAAGGGCTATACTGTAGGAAAGCGTTTGGCACTGATGCAATCTGTATATGAATACCTCAGCCAGCATCACAGTCTATTTGCAATTCACAGAGTAAATAAACAGAAGAGCTCTTCAAAGGTTCAGACTTTGACGTAATTGGAAAGGAAATGGAGCTGAGCTAATGTCCCAGAGCTTTTTTCCTCTGCCATTAGTGATCTCAGGCCCCAGAAGAATGAAAAGCTGGACAGGTCTGCTATCAAAGACCTGAAGTGTGATTCAGTTTTTTTTTCTCTGTTTGTTTGGTTAGTTGTTTGTTTTATGTACAATATCTATCTCCTAATTTCCCATACGTCTGTAGCGTCCACTTTTGGTTTTGTTTTCCAATTAAGGTCTATTATGTTTATATGTTTTTTGCTTGTTCTCTGCAATATCATCTATTCCTTCACAGTTTGGGAATAAATTATATGATTCTCTCGTGAGGGGTGGGGTGCTTTGAACTGAAAGCAAAAAAACAACAAATTAAAAAAAAAAAACGCTGCTTTCTGCATTTTGTTGCAGATTAAATAAACTGTTAACATAGTCCAGAGACCATGCAAGAAGTTTCCAAATGACAGGATGACCTCATTTAGCTACGAAGTAATTGTGGAGTCATTACGACAGGCTGCTGCTGAGGTCTTGTCTTGGGAGGTCTGTGGATAGAGAGACCTGTCCTGACACACTGTCTACGTCCTGTCTCCACACGTGGGACTCGCTCGGTTTTGAGTTAGTGGGTTGGTGATGTCCAGCTCCCCACGGCATCCCTTTCAAACTCCGACCTGCCATAATAGAGAATGTGTCACATTAATATAAAAAAACCCCTGTGGAGCTGAGAGCACTTTAGCACTGTTTCATGGCAATATCAATTTACTCACTTAGTCTCTAAAGGCCAATAGCGGGTGCCTAATTAGCTTGAGCTCCTGTGAAATTCGCACCATTCACAGTTGTACATATTAAATATTTTGAATCTTTTTTTTTTTTTTTTAATCCATCAGATGTGTTAATTGAAAGTGATGAAAACAAGTGGGGATGGTAATAGCAAGTGGCTCATGTTCAACAAGGCCTCCTGGCTTGTGTCCACATAATATTAATGAGCCATTGACCTTTCCTGCAGCGGATGTAAATAAGTGCTTGGCTTTCTAAAAGTTCTATTAAATCAATGACTCATCAGCACTATTCGCTGTGTGCAGCATAACAAAATTTCGTTGACTTGATTGAGTTGATCTACATAAAAATTGAATTTGCCTGAAGAAGAATTCATGCTTCATAAGAGTGTTTGTGGACTGTAATAAGAAGAGGAGGGAGTGACAACACTGTGGTAATCACAAGGAGCAGAGGAGGCTGTGCTGTTTAAACTGTGACCTTTAAAAGAAGGTTGTAGAACAGTTTAACAATCGCTTTTGTGATTGATTTTTTTTTGTCCAATGATTGATTATTTGGTCGTGTCAAAAAGCAACGCACAAAAGATCCATTAACTTTTCACATTAAAAAAATATACTTAAATAATGACTTTGCAAGCTGAATGAGGCTTACACAAATTATATAGAAACTTTTTTTAACAAAATTTTGTTGTTTATTTTACAAAATTCTCTTGCATTTTTCTGTTAAACAAAAAAAATATTAATAAAATGACAAAATATGTTGATAGACACATCTAATGTAAAATGCCATAAAAACCTTTAACTCTGAATAATCATTCAATTTATATTTTTTAGGGATTCATATGTCATGTAAAAAGACTTAAAAAAAAAAAAAAATTATCATAATTTCCTATATATTTACCGTATTTTCCGGACTATTGACTACTGTCTATAAGCTGCTATTGAATTTATTCGAACACTTTCATGTCATCCACTCTGACCGGGTCTGATGTGACAACGCTAAATGTATCAGCGGCACGGAGCTTGCTAGCTTGTAAAAAGCTAACGAACTTCGTGCCGCCGATACTGCGCCAAACCGGTGTTTAAGTTCAAAGCGTCGGAAAAACGCTACTTTTTTCCGACGCTTTGAACTTATAGTCCGGAAAATATGGTAATTATTTATTTGTTTATTTAATAGAACCAACTGTTAAATTGAAGATAATCACTATTATATCTCTATAGGTACCCCTGTTGTTTAAGAAATATATTTAAAATACGAAAAAAAGTAAAGAAAAAAACATTAAAAACCACAAAAAACTCAATGCAAAACAAATTACTAGAACACACACACATTTCAAAGAAGTGTTCAGCCCCATCGATTCACCGTGAATTCATGATTTTTCAATGATTGAGTTTGCTTAAATATTACTGTATAGTACTTTTACTATTAGGAGATGTAGTCAGGTTGAGTAATTATTCTTCATATAAACACATACACACACACATATAGAATTGTATATAGATAAATACATGCACATATACACACATACATATAGTACTTATGTAGTATAGTACAGACACATATACACACCTATACCTACACACATGCATAAATACATGGTGACTGTCAAACCTCTTCTACACCCCTGTGCCTTGAATATTGTGTTTTTGAACTTCTCTGTAATTATGTCAAACCTGAGCAGATACAGAAATAAAGTCACATTTCAAATGCACAAAACTAAACCGAGCAGAAAACAATAGACAATGGAAAATAAGTTTTCAATGATAGAATAGTTTTCAGGGGCATGAGTGGAGTCTTTTGTGTGTGCTGCTTCAGTAAATGTCTAACTTTTGTTGTCCAAGTTGTGAATGTGTCTTTCTTGTATTTTCAACAATCACTCAGTTCGAGAACAGAAGCACATTATACACGTGATTCAGAGCTGAGACTGTCAGTCTGCTTCCTACTTGTTTGACATCACATCATTTTTAATCACCTGAAAAAATTAAAGGTTATTTTTGTGTGACCGCTTTGATCGAAATGAAAAGTGTTCCTCAAGCTAAATGTGTTTCTGCCCCTCTGCTCTCCCTCCTCCAACACCACACCTTCTTTGTTTTTTCCCACTGTTATGACAGATGCCATGCTGCTGGTGGCACAGAGACTGGAGGGACCTTTCAACATTGAATCTGTCATGGAGCCTATTGATGTCAAGATTTCCGAGGCCATCATGAATATGCAAGATAACAGTGCCCAGGTCTCCTACAGGGTATGTCAATTAGCTAAATTCCCCAAAGTACCAAACTAACACCTCAGACAGGCTGTTGAAGTTCCCGTGAAGAAAAAATCTTCCTGGAAGTCATATGGGCCTGAATCTAAGGTGTATAGTACAACACGTTCTAATTATGTCCAAGTTTAGGCCTTGTATTTGAATTATATGTTTCATTTTGGTCAGATAATCTTAGTTCAACTAACAGTAGTTAATGTGTTTCCTGTGTTTTACTGCATTTTTCTTAGCCCACAAAATTGTAGTCAGAAAGACAGGGAAAAAAAAAATGTAGGTGGTTGTGAGGAATATTTTCCTGCCTACACTGATTTGGATGCCAGTTCCCATTCAAAGCTAAACGCTCAGTTGGCTTTCCCATGCAGCAGATGCAGTTTTGTTTATGGCTTAAGTATATGTGGTGTTTTCCCAAAAGCCCGTAAAAACTTAACTCCACCGTCTTAAATACCACTGGTCACAGCTCCATGTTGAATCACCTTTCAACGTGGTTACCTCAAGTTGACGTAGAGCGCTGTCACACCGGTAGTGTGGGGTGACTGCTTCGCGAGACCTTAACAAAACAGCATGTTTTTTCCCCCTCCCGTTATTTTCTGCATCTAAAGTAATTCAAACCGCTGACAGTTGGGTGCCCATGTTTTTGTAATTGCAGGTTTTCCAAGGCTGTGGCCAGCCGAAACCCGCAGGAATCACGAGGTCTGCTCGCGGCGTTTCGGATGTGTTCAACGCCCGCTTCAGGCCCTACAGCCCGGAGGAGCGGCCTACCACTGCAGCTGGCACGAGCCTGGACAGACTGGTAAGGAGACAAAGCCGATGCTGCTGTTTCCAGGCGAGACGCTGCCTCAGTGTAAACATCATTTGTCTTTGTGACTTGACACTGTTGATTAAAGCTGGTGATTTGCCACCGTAAGCCCCTGGAGCCGGAAATTAATTCTTTGTACTTGTCCTCCATTCAGGCCCCTCTATCGATTTGTGTTTGTTAACGAATCAACGGCTTTACCCCAGGAGGGCAGTGGAAGGTGTGATGCACTGTGTTTCGGTGCCCTTCTCATCCCTGTGCACTTGGCAAACAGAAAAGAAAGGGATGAAAGGAGATGGATAGATTTTTTTTTTCTTTCTGCGAGGCTGACCGTATCAATTGTTGCTCTAAAGCACACCTTTATTTTCTGTCAGATTATCCCTATGTTTGTTCGATAGGATCTTGATACATGGATTTCCATCTCAAACAACCTTGAAACCTAAAATGCTGCATCAGGGTAAAGGTTAACACGGGCCTGACAGTCCAATTCAGCTGAGAGACAGTTCTCATCATGGATTACCTTTGCAACCACATTGCCCTTCCTTTCTCCCCTCTAGCCCCTTTCAAAGTGAATCTTCTCAAATTGCATCTCAGTTATGTTGGTATTTATAGCTGCTTATATCAGGAATCATCTAAATTAGATTTTTGCATAATTGCCTCTTGAAAGGTACCAAAATTATTAAATCTGTTTAGCAGAATGGCAGCCTCCCACACAGTGTTTAAAACCTGCTGAATCAAATGTCTTAGTGCTTTGTGTGGTTTAATAATAATAGGTTATTTAGTTAATGGGTGCATAATTTGAAAAGCATATATATATATTTTTTTTCATCCTGAATTCCCACAACAGCAAATGTGCCATTTGTTGTATTCAATACTAATTATGTTTTTGCACAATCTAAATTATTCTCGTTGCATTTTTGATGTCTTATACACAGCCAGTTGCCTTTTTAGCTTTGTGTGTCCATCAATGATTTTCTCCCACCTACACAGAATTAATTAAGACTTTCTGTTTCCCTGCCTTTATGCTGCAAACCAGAGGATTGTTTGGAGTGCGATGCAACACAGTGTAAGGTTCAACATTTTTATATGCTCATGTTGTTGTTGTTTTCCTACTGGGACAATTGCCTAGTGATGGTTTTTATGCATTAAAACTAGAAGCAAAAAGTATGTTTTAATATCATGTGGATATGGGACGCACAGGGCTATATTGTGAGCGTTGGAGATTTCCACTAAGCTGCCACCATGACCTGTAAATCCCAGTGGTATGCAGCACCTGGTGTGCTAAGTGTCATAGTCTCATTTTCACCTCACATGGGATTCAATGTCACATACTCTGATTGAAATGTTTCCAGTAATTTATTAAGGGGAGTGTGCTCTGATGCAGGAACTCTTCAGAGCTTGATAATGTGGTGTATTGAGGCATCAAAGTGTCAGCTGTTAAACGCAGTATTTTACAGTCGGGCTGCTAACACCGCGGGGATTGCTGAACGCGCGCCACGCCGTCCTCAGCTGGTCAGAGATTCCTCTCCGAGATCCAACATAAACCTCCGTCCACCGCCGTAGTATCTGTCTGAGACCGGTCCGGGACCCTCATATTGCTGCGGCTAATAGAGTCAACTCCTGGAGGAATCCAACCACTTAGAAAAATGACCTGCTCCGTCAGAGCTGACAGAGGGGAGCGCTGTGAGGAGTCGGTGGGAGGGGGAGGTGTTGCAGACAGCTCTCTGCTATAAAGGTACGGTAACATACGGGCTCCAGACTGCTCCTAAATAACCGGGCAACGAGCCTGCTTAGATAATCTCGCCAAATGAAGCTCAGTGACGAAGGCTTATTTTTGACATACCTCGCTCCGTTCACATGAGCAGAAAATTCCTTCGTCAACACACCAGAGGAATCCATGCTGATATGTTTGTAATATGTGTGGTTTGGCTCACACATTTACTCTTTCTATAGATTTAGGAATTTCACTGAGCGAGTGTTTCAATGCTTTTCAAATTAAAACTAGAAACTCGCAGAAGCATCCATATTAAGCCACATTGACTCATTGCCAAGTACAATGCAAGCAGCGAACAGATTTTGTGGTCACTTGAGGGAACTGAAACAAGCTGTAGACTCAACACTGACATTTGTAGTGAATATGGTGAAAACGCTGTTAACAAACAAATCCATTTTTACACTTCTTGCAGACACAGAGAGAAACATGACTTGGCATCACGTTGCAGACAATCTGATGAATATTTTAGATCTTTTATGGTTTATGCCACTAATTCCTTACAGAAAATATTGGTCCCTATAGATACTAAATGTTTCACTCTTGTTCTTTAGCAAGTCGTTGAGTTTGTCTGTCGGCTGTTTGATGCTGACAAACAAGAAGTGCAGTACTCCTGATGGCCACTAGATGCTGGCAAAAATCCTCATCTTCAATCATCAAATACTCAGTAAACTTTATCTCCAAGTCATTGTGATGTCCTAAAGTCAGTTGTTGTGATCTGGTGATTCATCTTGGGAAAAAAAAATATAATTAAGAAGATATTAGTCTTCAAAGAGGAATATTTAGTGGCATAGTTAGTTTGATCAATAGGCCACTAGAGCCTGGCTCCAAAAAATAATGACTCTAATTGACTTAAATTAAAAAATTATCATCATGAAATACTGAATTAATGTTTTTTCCCCAAGTCATTGACGCTCTTGAGCTAGTGGTCCATCTGAAAAAAAAAAACAACAACAAAACATTCTCAAGCAGCTAATAGGCTTCAAAAAGAGGAAGATTTAATGGTGTAGTTAGTTTGATCAACAGGCCACTAGAAGGTGACTACAAAAAATAATGGCTGTTATTGACTTCAATTAAAAAAAATGTAATTTTCAATCATGAAATTCTGTTTTTTTGTCAGTTTTTCTTATTATTGATTTGAAAAAATAGAAAAATAAAATACTATCAAGCAGCTATTAGGCTTCAAAAAAAAGGACGATTTTGGGGGTGTGGTTAGTTTGATTGATACAATGGTCAGTGTACCCAAGTTCAACCTTAGCTGTGCCTCCTCCCTCCAAATATGGTCACTTCTGGCTCTAAACAACTAACATGGCGAAGCTCAAATGCTGATCTTCTGGCTTCAAAAGTCCACAAACCAATGGGTGAGCTCCATCCAATCTATGTACAGTCTATTGGTAGATTCTTGTTTTTATTATTACTATTTATCTTTAAAGACTTTTGTGTGATTGTTGCAGTATGTCCAGCATCATTCTCATCCTTTCCTACCGTGCATGTTGAGACTCGGAGTCATCTCTCCATTCAGTGGGAACTTGCATTTCTAGTGCCATTTATAAATGTCATCCTCCAGTATCACCACACTCCCACACTCCCACCTCCATGTGTTATTGTATGCAGTATCTACTCAGTCACTGTGGTAGTCCTGGTCAGGTCAATGCCAAACATGCTGTATCCCATCTGATCCAAACAAGATGTATTTCAGTTCCTTCTGACCACAGTCTGTGCCACCAATATTCATCCGGCTTATTTACATTTTCTCTGGCGAAGTTGAATCCTGCAGGGTGAGCAGTGTTTTCCTTCTTGGATAACCTCCATTTGTGCATCAGTGAAACGCCAGATTCTGCGAAATATTGTTTGTGCAAAGGCAGAAGCACTTACCTGTCTCCTCTTCAGTCGAACATAACATGAATTATGGCCATTTGTGGCCTTGTTCATACAGTTATTCTGGGGAAGTGGATGGAAAGGGAGGCCACAAGAACCAGAAATACTTTGGTACCAAGTTGCTGCCAAAATTCAGAAAACATAATGGTACTTATTGTTCAGGTGTAACATATACACTAAGGCTGTTGTTCATTTGTTCAGATAAACACAACGATACAGTGGCTTGTGACATCATCTGGATGCTGTTATTAAAAATTCATTTTGCTGCAGTGATCACAGGTTAACTTGAGACTGCACTTTGTGGCCAGTATTTTAAATTACCGTATTTTCCGGACTATAAGCCGCTACTTTTTTCCGACGCTTTGAACTTAAACACCGGTGTGGCTCATGTATCGGCAGCACGAAGCTCGTTAGCTTTTTACAAGCTAGCAAGCTCCGTGCTGCCGATACATTTAGCGTCATCACATCAGACCCGGTCAGAGTGGACCACATGACACTGTTCAAATAGATTCAATAGCAGCTTATAGACAGGTGACAGGCAATAGTCTGGGAAATACGGTAGTTTGTATTTTTTTGACTAATATAAAATACCCTACACCTTAACTGATGTCTCAAACTCACTGCTAGAAATGCCATCAGGAAAAAACCTCCAGCTTCTCACTAGAAAAGTTAATAGCTAATTAAATAGACTGTAATGACGTCCCAACTGTGTATATGAAAAAAAACCTAATAAACACCAGCTGTTTTTCTTAGTGACTAGTGTGTAGTCCCTCCTGGCAACGAGAAGCTGCGAAACATCTGAAAACATGAGACGATAAACCTCAATGAGTTTGCTCCACTTTATGAAATGTATCAGGGAAATCCTGTGGTTGTGTGGACGCCGTCTCAGTGTTTCTGGTTCCGTTCCAGCTTCTCTGTATGTCCTGTTTTTGTCTCGGGGACAGGACATACAGGACAAGTTATGAGTTCTGACTGCATAATGACAGAGGGCCTTTATAGTCGCAGTGTAAAAAGACCTGCTGTTCACCCTCACTCTATACACTATATTACTGTAAGTGTTTAGCTACTGCTTGATACAAAGTTTAATTTACACAATTACGCTGCTCACAGAGTGATGAGTGTGTTATGAGTATATTAAAATGAGCCTATAGAGCAGTTTAACCTCACAACTGTATTCTGATCTCTCAGGTGTAAAAATATCAGATCATACAGTAAATGAAACAACCACAGTCCTATAAGTTGTACTCTAAACATGACAAAATAAAATATATTCAGAGAAATTATTTTTTTTAAAAAAAGTGTTAAAATACTTGAATCGTGCCTGTCCAGTTCACATTGACTTCCCCGGGTTGGTTAGGTTAGGTCATATATTTTAGATACCGCACTCACATCTGCTATGAACTCAGTCCTGCATTTTACCTCCAGCTGTCAAATATTGGTTGTTAATATCCAGTTAGCGAGCAAAGGCACCGGCAAGGACAGTGTGGAAGTGCATGAGTCCCCCAGTTCGAACCTCACATTAGTGCATTCATTACCTGTAAGAATAGATTTCTGTTGAGGTGCTGCCGTTGACGTCGGAGCCTTTAACAGCCGCTCCACATACCAGCAGATAATCAGTACTCCCTGCTGACTGCTGCTTGTTGAGTATGACTTTTTAAAAGCATTTTTTTGCAGCACTGTACTATTATTATTACTATTATTAACGTGGAGGAAATGGAACAAAAGGAGAAGTACCTTTGTAGAAATGAATGGGAAAAATATTACCTTTTGAATTTTAGATGTTGGTTCTTGATGTTCTTTAAGAAACAAGCCATTAGGTATAAACATATATTCCCTAAATGTAGTGTAATATGAGGTTTTTAATGCGCTTCCCTCCTTTAGAGAGCTTTTTTTGGGCATCTACACAATATTTTCACTTCTTTCAAACCTTTTTTTTTTGTCAAAGTCTGGATATCAACAATATTTAATAATAAAATGCATCATCTACATGCCAGAACACAACTTGCTGAGGAGTAAGGCAGTAGGTAACTGTACGGCTGCAACGATTACTCGACATAATCGATTACGTCGATTATAAAAATTCATCAACACGGAAAGTCAAGAATCGACGCGTCGAATTATTGTTTTTGTTATTGGTGAAATCAAATATCAGCCGGAAAAAAATCATCTGTACTTGCAGTTCCCTACAGGAACTGATGGGGGCAGT
>OOFC01005371.1:4607-17071 GCA_900323345.1 Pseudochromis fuscus
AAAAAAAAAAAAATTTTTTTTTTTTTTTTTTTTTTTTTTACAGAGCTTGTAAAATGCTGATTAGAGTGTTAAGGGAAAAATGTCATCTTTAGAAAATTACAACTTGGCAACAAGGCATTATACAAGTGGGCCGCAATACAAGCCTCTGTGTTAGGGTTTACTCCAACTGGGACCAGACATTCGATGTAATCTTACAGTATGCCATCTGTACATTGGACACTTCCATAGTTGTGGTATAATAGTACTGTCTACTGCAATCACAGGGCAACACAATGTTGCGATTAAACTCAACAATTATGAATGGTCCAAATGTGCTATGCCATGGTTGGGGATTGCTTCACAGAACAATCTTGAAGGTGCTGCTTAGGATTAGGTTGTTGCATAGAAAGCAAAGCAGCATAGCCATAGAAAGATGCTTTAGGTTTGGGGGTGCTGCAGTGGGAGGTATATTCTTGTGAGGGAAATCTTTTTTTGTCACATACCATCATATTTAAATATAACAGGGGCCACTATGATGTGAATTAAACATCTGGCAGTTTTGCACACAGTAGACAAGAAGATTCAAATAGCCAAGACATATCCAAAAGTGTAGTCGCGCACAGATGAGAACACACACACACACAAATTTATTGAAAGCAAGTCACTGTAAGTCTATTGCAATCACCAGTCCCTGCTCCAAACAGCAGGCAACAGTAAACAAATAGCGCTCAGCTACACGTCCATATAAAGCCATTCAATGCTCACAACACACAAGAACTTTTCCAAACACACACGATGCTTTAACCACTTCAGAAATCAGACTTGCACAACACACAAGAACACAGTCAAATCTTGCTGCAAACATTATCAGGCTGGAATCACTGTTTAAAGATTACGCTAAGCTGTTCGACAGAAGCTAGTAATAACTCAAGGGCCTTACCTTGAGCTGGCTACTTCAGCTGTGTCACTCCAAACCCTGCTTGGCACTTGTGAGTTGTCCAGGAGATGCAGTCCAAAGCTGTCTAAATGTATGGATATTCATAGCTATCCACAATGTGATGTAGTCACTACTAATTATTATTAAATCAAGCTGGAGTGAATGCACAAGTGAAGGTTTCTGCTTCAGCGGCTGCAGTGTATGAAGGAGATGCATGATCATACTGACTGTGATCAGACCAGACTGTGTACCGACTGGTCTGATTTGGTTTACCAGAGAAAGTTTAATATTGTTTCTGTGCCATCATGAGGACTACTTTGAATAGGTCTACCTGACTGGGCAATGTAAAATAAATATTCAGTATTTCCAGTTTTTAAGCTACCTGAAAGTGCAGGCAAATAAGAAGAGAATAATGTATTATTTATTTATTTATTAGAATAGAATAGAATACAAAAGAAAAGACAAAAAAAGAAAAGAAAAATATAGAATACAAAAGATTATTTGTTATTGTCATAAAATACTCTGAAAATGGATGTTATCTTTCTTCATGCCAAGGGAAGAGTGCTTAAAAGCAGACATAAAAAAAACTAGAGTAAAAAAAAATATGCAAAAATAAGAGAAAAAACACAAAAAAGCATATTGATTGATGTAGATCTGACTTTTTCAACAGCAGAAGCTGTAGCCCCTGCACCATTATTATATTGTGGAGTTGTTTTAAAGACATTCATGAGGTCTTCAGATTTCCATTTCTCTTCAACTCTTCAACTGACTTTATGGGTTTATATATAGCTCTGGTCCTCTACCAGAGGCCTGGGGGTCTGAGGGTTCTGCACAGGAGTTTAGGTCTTCCTCGGGCTCTTTTGGACTGAGGTCTCAGATGGTGTTCCTGGTATCTGTTTGAGCCATCCACCAAGCTTGGATGTTACTGCCCTTAGAGCCCGATCACCACATACATCATTGGTTAAAGTTACTTGGAGGTATATTTGGGGGTGGTTTGACTAACAGGCTTGGCTTCATAGACAGCCTTGGATACTGTGTTCGACTCACCCCTTTGCTGCTCCCGCTCTTCAGTGTATAGTTATTTAAAGCTAGATTAAAGGAAAGCAAGATCGCAAAGAACACATTTTAAACTATACACTTCAAAACCCTGCCCTACAAACCACTGGGTAACATATGGATATAACACTATATCCATTTTGACTTTACGGTCTATGAATTTAACTTTTTATGGTGACTATTACCATCTTTTCTATATAAAATCTAATATATATTTAAATATATGATCTCACTGAGATCAATGTGAAAGAAATAACAAAATATCAAAACAGTATCAAAGACAATAAACTGACATCTTAGAATCACTTGAAAATTAAAATCAAGGTTTAATATCATTTAGTGGGATAAGAGATTCATGTTGTAAATTTATCTTTAATTCATTCCATCTACAAGCTGCAAAGTGAAGTAATGTAGTCCTGCCAAGTTCAGTATTTATTTGAGGGGTAATTAGAGTAAAACTGTCCTGGGACCTGCTCTGGTGAGCGGTGGTTTTAAATTTAAGAAGAGAGATGATACGCTGAGGCAGCTTTTGAAGGAGATAAATAAAAATAAGAAACTATCATTTTATTTGCGATGCTAATGAGAACTAGACTACTTTTTCATACAGGGCACTATAAATACAATATCAGACAGAAGACAGACTCAGTTTTTTGTCTTTAGTTTCTGTGCCAGTTGCTCCAGATGCTGTTAAGTAGGCAAGCCTGCTATCTAGACAAAATCCCAGGTCTTTAAAGCAATAGACCAATTCAATTTGTGTACCATTAAGTGTCTGCAAACTGGAAATAAGGGTGATATAGAGGGAAACAGTTTTGTCAGCATTCACTATGAGCTTGTGATTATGCTGAGAAACAAATGCTGTGTCATCTGCATAGGAATGGATGCACTGAGATAATGAGATATATTGAAAGGATTGGGTTGTTGTCATATGTAATTACTAATTATTGTCATTGATCAAATAATTATTTTTTCTAGTCATGATTCACTCTCGCTCCGCATCTGCACTTGTAACAATTTTTATCCAGTAAAGGAAAATATATTAACGACGTACTGTATTTTCTGGACTATTGAGCACACCTGCCTATAAGCCGCTAATGAATTTGTTCAAACAGTTTCATGTGGTCCACTCTGACCGGGTCTGATGTGACGAGGCTAAATGTATCGGTGGCACGGAGCTTGCTAGCTTGTAAAAAGCTAACGAGCTTCGTGTTGCCGATAGATGAGCCACACCGGTGTTTAAGCCGCAGGATTCAAAGCGTCAGAATAAAGTAGCGGCTTATAGTCCGGAAAATACGGTATGTACCACCTGTTGAACAAGCATACGATAATAAATGAGGCATCATTTCTGCAAGTTTGTTTTTCTGCTTGTTCAACAGGTGCTTGATAAATTACTTTTGGTTAACAAGCATAATTCTCACCGGCTTATTTAAATAGGACCTTGAGCATTTTTTGTCCATTCATACCACACTAGGATTGCTAATCTTGGGAAGACATGGACATTTTTCACCATATTTAACCAGGCCATAAGCAACATTATTAGTCTACAGCAGGGATGCCCAATCCTGGTCCTTGAGGGCCGCTATCCTGCATGTTTTAGATGTGTCCCTCTTCCAACACCCCTGATTCAAATGATCAAGATCGTTAGCAGGCTTCTGCAGAGCTTGATGATGAGCTGGTCATTTGAATCAGGTGTGTTGGAAGAGGGACACATCTAAAACATGCTGGATAGCGGCCCTCAAGGACCAGGATTGCCCACCCCTGGACTACAGCGAGCCCCAAAATATTTTATATATATATGACATATATTTTATTGTAGCAGCCTCCTTATGATCCTCAATGGAATACTTTATGACCTCCAAGAACAGCTTTATATAGGATGCAAAAATGTAATGGACCTACCACAGACCCCTGTGTACCCTCCTATTTTTCCAGTGGCTGTTTCTTGAGACTTTTTTTGTATCTTGATCACTTTAAAGGCTTGTGAAAACTTCAATTCAGAGATCTATTTGCAGTTGTGTTGTTTCTCATCCCCACACACTATGCATCCATTACAGTAAGTGTTTTTATCTGGGCTGTTTTTACCATAATGTTTCAGCTTAATGAACACGTCCCACCAGAGCAACTGAAGCTAACAACTCCTGGCTGCAGTCTGTCTGCTATATAATTAGAGCACTTGGAGAATGTTCACAGACTAGAGCATTATCAGCCACCAGACAACTGTTATGCACTATTTAGGTTTGTCTATTAAAGTGGCAGCTATAGAGGAAATGCTTGTCTGATGTTAAAGGCAAAACAGTGTATTGTAGAATCTTTTTAACCTGTTTCTTTAAGATGTGTCGACTTTCCCCTGATCCATCGCTGAGATTCAACATCAATGGAAATGCTGATTTTTTTAATGCATTATTTAAGGAAGATTATGCACAAAACAATGTATCATGTTTTAATCATGTTGGTTACTTAGGTTGGTGTCAAGATATTGCTCTGGTCATTAAATGCATTCTGGGAAAGACCAAGGACATAAGCTGCAAGCTAATTCAATCTGTAATAATGAACCAGCAGCTTGTGGGTAGATGATAGCGCAGGATTTCAAACGCTGTCCTTGATAACAAGCAAAACACACAGTATATCTTGAAAAAGCCTTTGTACCATTTGTATCCCGGTAGGCTCGGGCTGTCAGTAAAGACATTTTAGAGTTGATTTGTAAAAGCCTCACTGAGAGCTTTGTGATTTAATATCTCACCTCTGTGTAACAGACTTGTGAGGAATACAAATAAATTGGCATAAACTGGTAGACGGCCAGTAATTGTACTGACGGTGGGGCCAGTCAAAGTACTGGGAAAACACAGACCAGCCAGTCTGAGGAGGGTGAGGTTCAGACAAGGCAGAAGGTTGGGAGAAATGTTGTTGAATCATTTACCGTATTTTCCGGACTATTGAGCACAACTTTTGTCGACTCTGACTGGGTCTGATGTGACGACGCTAAATGTATCAGCGGCACGGAGCTTGCTAGCTTGTAAAAAGCCAACGAGCTTTGTGCCGCCGATACATGAGCCACATCGGTGTCGGAAAAAAGTAGTGGCTTATAGTCCGGAAAATACGGTACATCCCATTTTCAGGAATTATTTGATAATGCCTACAAACACATAGCAACGCAGTTCATTCTTGCATGCTTTTTATGCTCTTCTCACTGCTTTCAGTTTTATTGTTTCACTTCTTATTGTTGTAGTAAGTGGTATTACGTCTACAGTATTAGTATCATTTATTAGACCTTGCTCTTTTGATTCTCAGTGAAGCAAAACGTGTTCCTATCTCTTCCGCTTTACACTACCAATAAATTTTAAGCATAAAACATTTACACTTGAGACCCACCACACCAAACTGACTAAACCCAAACTTTGCACATTTTTCATACTCAGTGCGTAAGGTTGGAGGAGTGACCTGAGGACAGAAGCAGAGAAAATAGGCCTCTGAGTGGCAGAGCAGGAGGGTGACGGCAAACTGAGGTTCATCTAAGTTACAGTCTCATGGGGCGGTGAAGGTTAATTTTTTATGTCAAATTCAGAAGGTTGCTTTAAAAAAAAAAAAAAAGTGAAAATAAGATTTGTTGTTGGCCTCCATGGTGACTTTGGGAGAGTGACTGTGGATAAGTATCAGGGAGTTTATCAGTTTGTCTGTCCAGTCATCCATCAAAAACTTCTCAAATGCCACAGAGATTTTTATAAAATGTAAAATGTCAGACCAAAGCTCTGTACCAGTTTTACAACAGTTAATTATCTGAACATCATGCGCACAATATGAAATGCCATGCATTTTATTCTGATTATGTTTTGCAGAAACAGAGTGTTTATACTGTTTAGCCTGAGGAGTGCTTGCAAAAATTTGTTGCACGCTGAAATGTTTAATTAGTATAGCATGCTGTGTCAGATGAATGCACTAAAGCAATGTGAGCAATACAGATGAGTTCTTACCGTCTCGGTCAAGAACACACACACACACACACAAAAACAAAACACACAAAAAAAGGGGCTTTTTTTTTGTGGAGCAACAGTTTATTTTTATCTCAATGCTCACAAAGCACAAAATGCGACTTCTTGCTACATCTGCACTTGCACTGTTTTTATAGTCGATCCCCTTGCTGTACATTTGCAGGGCTGACCCTCAGAAACTGGATGCATTCATCATGGACAAGGCTCTGCTGGATTATGAGGTCTCCATAGATGCCGACTGTAAAACGCTAACAGTCGGAAAACCTTTTGCGATAGAAGGTAAGTCATGAAAGCTTATTATACGACACATCACTGATCTTACCAAGGACCCAAAATATTCATTGATTAGTCAGTTAAAGTACTGATTAAGAACATTTAGTATTCAGAATTTTTTTTGGACTTGATTTTAGGAGGCCTTTCCTGCATGTCTGCAGACCAACCGACCCCGAGCATTTCTTACAACAGCCCTAAATTGTACAATATCAGTCAGTCAAAATTTGCACTGCAGTTAATCTTTTGGCTTTCAAAAGCTTACCTTCTCCACCGTCTCCACTGTTTAATCTCTGGTCCATTTAGCAAGCCTCTTCCTCCCACTGTGAAAATGCTCCCATGGTGGTTGCTTCCATTACAGGCCACCGTAGTCCCGGATTCCAGTGCTGTTGTTAATTACTTAATGCACCCTTAAGCCTTCAGGATACAATACAAATCAATCAGTATACTTCCTGTTCAAGGCGGGGTACTTTTGTAATTGGCTATTGCTGAATTTCTCACACTTACCTAGCACTCTAAAACATCTGGAGATATATCGGCTTTGTCAAGGACCTGCTTTTTAGAAATATTACGATATTTGTCATAAAGAAAGGACAAAATTGTCGAGACCTCCATGTTTCTGTTCAGCTGCTTTTCTCCCCCCCCATAGCTATAAACCAGAGAAGGAACATAATGGCAGCGTGAAGGTGAAGTGAAAATACTTTTGCTGTTATGACAGAAGAATAATCACTGAAGAGTGTCTATTGTGTGTGTTTGTGTGTGTGTGTTTGTGTGTCCGTCCACTGGCAGGCTACGGCATTGGCCTCCCTCAGAACTCTCCACTCACCTCCAACATCTCAGAGCTTGTTAGCCAGTACAAGTCAGATGGCTTCATGGACACGCTGCATGACAAATGGTACAAGGTTGTGCCCTGCGGGAAGCGCAGTTTCGCTGTGACTGAGGTAAGCACAGAGTGGGACAAGGGAGGGGGGATATCTATGGTATTATTTGTATTTTTATATAATGACAGTATAATATATGTATTTGTCTCACTAGTTATTCAAAAGTCATTATTAACCCTTTTCAAGCACAACAAGGTATAAAAGTGACACAACTTTAGAGATCATTTTATAACCCAGTGTCCAGGTATTCCTCAGTTCACTTGTTTTTGACCATAACAGATAATAATAATAAAAACAATTTATGTATCACAACAGTTCACTACAATTACACACTTTAATATCAGTGTTATCAGTGATTAGTGTGTGTTAAGTGTGAAAAAGTAACAAATAAACTATTTTCAGTACTAAACATATAATTGCTTCATCAAAACAATTGATTATTTTATTCATTGTTCTTTTAAATCCCACTTGCATAATTTTTCACTATGTGGGTAAACTTGATTTGTTTATAAAAAAAAAACAGTATTTAAAAAGCAGGAACAACAAAATAAAAATATTGATTTGTGGTAATCAAAAACAACACAATGAATACTTATATTAAATTATCTAAATAATTTCAAATGATAAAGAAAAGAAACATTAAGACATAAAATAATACAGGAAATGAATACAGGTCATTTGCACATTAGAAGTAGTTAACATAGCTTGTGCATCAAGGGGTCTGCAATACTTTATTCTTTAAGTCTTAACTAAGTGAAAAGTATTTTTCCTTCACCGAGCTTTTGGACCATTGAAGATTTGGCTCCTTGTTTCACCATTTTTCTTGCTGTTCTCTTAAAATGCTGTCCGTGCACTTCACCACCTCCATGTACAGTAATTGCTTCTTTCTAATTCAGACCCTGGCCTCTGACCCTCCAGCTGCCAAACAAGCCGTGTCCCCATAACTTCGGTCCTATGAGCAGCCCGGGCCCCGTGGTCCATTCTGCTCTGCTATTACCAAGCACTTAGCTCTCTTCGCAGCCCGGCCATCACTCCACCCAACTGTGACTCTGGAACCCCCAAAAGTGGCTGCTAGCTCCTTCTTTGTGCATTTGTGCTTTACTCTTTTTAATTATGTATTTCCTTAGGTGCTGTGTGGCGGGCATATATCACCTCTGCAGCTCATAATGATGTCTAATTATCGAGCACTCATGGTGTGTGCCTTTGAATGACAGCGTCAGCGTCAATACCTAATCATAAATGTAAATTACCGCCTTATATCAGTAGCAAAAGTGGTACATTGCGGTGCCACAGATTCAGCGTTGCCAGAGTGAACCATTTACCAGCGTGTAGCAGCCAGACGTGTTACAGATGCTATCTGCAGCGGCAGACATTTAAATTGCTTCAGGTACATTTCGTTTTGCAGCATCATGCCTCAGTCTGCCTACAGTTGTGGCCGAGAAAGCTGCTCGACCAATATTATTTTTTTATCTGTGTGTCATTGAATTACAGGTGTATCAGTCAGAAACCGCAGTATGATAATCATGTGCCCACTTCCAGCTCTTACATTATAGATAGTGATGTAAAATATAGAGTTTATTAACCTAAATCAGCTTAAATTGAAAGTGTGAATGTCTTGTTTGTCACTTGCATAGACACTTAAATGCCGGATAGACTTGTCAGAATGGACACTGGACAACATCAGCAGGAAATCCGTGTGATATAAGCAATATAAATTACTGACAAGGCTGGCCCAGTTTAGTCGTGCTCAGCGTTTTTTTTCTTAGCAATCTTTTATTCCAATGAATGACTGCTACACCTCCACCAGCACCACCAGCAGCAGCAGCAGCAGCAGCAGCAGCAGCAACAAGCCTGGGGATTCTGAAAAGATGAAAAATCTGATGGATTGGCTTCAGTGGTGGCAGCCAAACTCTCTGGCGCTCGGCCAGCTCTCTGTCACCCCAAAGAAGTTGATCCCATTTGAAGTAATAAAATCAATACCAATAAATGACATTATTCAATTACCTAACATTAAGAGGGCCAAACTTAACATTACTAAGAAATAAATTGTGACGAAGGGGATGAAGATTATGAGTGTGATGTGCTGTATTGAAAATATTCATAGATTTTTTTTTTTTTTTGCTCCAAATTTATGCCGCCAAGTTGTGAAATATAACAGCGCTATGAGAAATGATTGTTCTATATGGTTGCCTATAGGGGTGTAAGACAGTTAATGTGTGCTGAACCACACTAAGTGCCAGGAAGGTTGGGGTGGGCCAACACACACACACACGCTGCTCTTTATCCACTGGAGCTGGAGTATTAGATTAACGTCATGTATCTTTGGTAAGCTTGTCCTGACTGTTAAAGGATAATACCACTGGATTTTTTGTTTTCTACCCCGATGAATCTCACAAAATTAAAATGTACTCCCCAGCAGTCAGATGCTGCTACTGTCTGTATTGCCCAATTTTTCAGGAATTATCGCTTCCCACTCCAGCTTGCCAAGTCACAGAACCGCAATGACGAATTTAATCCATCATGTATTCTTTTCCATCATGACTTTATAATGCAATCATTGCAGCTGCTCCTGTATCACAAGCTGCTCCATACTCAGCAGTAAAAAGATTCATATGAGGATACATCTGCAGTGAGTGCAACAAGTGGTCAGTTAAGGAAAGTGTGATACCACATTTGTAGATGGCTACACTTGCAGACTCGATACTATTCTGACACACATTTAGAACAGAATGGGTGCAAATTAAGATGGGAGGAAGAGAGGCGCACTCTCAGCAAGACGTGTGATATCCCAGAGGAGGACGAATGTGAGGGTTTTTCTTATACTTTGGTAGACATTGGAAAACAGACAAAATCTGACGGTGACTCAAAATTAAAGTTGTGAGGTATTTGTCCTGGGAAAGCAGCTGAGAGAAGGTGATCTGAATCGTGATAATTATGATGACAATGCTGAATTTAGTGGTGGATGCAAGCGATGCAGTTTTTTGTTTTTGTTGTTTTTTAACTTTAGTGACTTTTAATGATGGTTATTGTTCTGTTTTGACACTATTATCACTATTCCACTACTTCATATTGTTGCTGGATGGAGGTACAAACCGAGCAAACCTAAGTGATTACCGTATTTTCTGGACTTTAGGTCGCTACTTTTTTCTGATGCTTTTAACTTAAACACCGGTGTGTCTCATGTATCGGCAGCACAAAGCTTGTTAGCTTTTTACAAGCTAGCAAGCTCCGTGCCGCTGATACATTTAGCCTCGTCACATAAGACCTGGTCAGAGTGGACCACATGAAAGTGTTCAAATAAATTCAATAGCGGCTTATAGACAGGTGCACTCAATAGTCCGGAAAATACGGTATTCTCTCACACATATACCGTATTTTCCAGACTATTGAGCGCCGCTATTTAATTTATTCCAACAGTTTCATGTGGTCCACTCTGACCGGATCTGATGTGACGACGCTAAATGTATCGGCGGCACAGAGCTTGCTAGCTTGTAAAAAGCCAACAAGCTTTGTGCTGCCAAAGCGTCCGAAAAAGGTAGCCTCTTATAGTCCAGAAAATACGGTATTTGTAGAAATATTACATCTGCCACTGCAGTGATTACTCTGAAGTCTGTTTTTTATATGAAATGTTATATCATATCTGTAATACGTTTCCAGAGTGGAGCATTTTTATTCTGAAAACAATAGGACTCAGTGATTTGTGGATGGTCAGCTGACCTTGTAGCGAACGTAGCATTGATTATACACACTTTATGAGCAATAATGGCAAAAATAAATGAATAAAAGCACAATTACACTTATCATTAAAGTACTTAATGCAGAAACAATTACCAAACAAAACTCTACTACCACACCTACTCATACAGAGCATCTGTTTCAATAAGATAAAGATGCCTGAACACAATTTAAGGATTGTTTTCAAAGTGCAGAGTGAGGCCTGTACGGCTTGCATAGTACACACAGACCATGGGGATTTTCAAAGTAAAGTGTTCAATAGTTTAAAAAACTGTTTCGGTTTTAAAGTGTAATTTCCTTCTGGCTTTTTATTTGAACGTTTTAACCACCACTCAGCACTAAGGGAATTTTAATCATTATATTTCCTGCATGAAGGTTTAGTTGTTGGTTGTTTTTCCTCCCTTAGAAGCAACAGATGTGCATACCTGGTTTTGTTTTCTCTGTATCTCACTCTTTCTTCTGTCTCTCCACTCTTTTCCTCTGCTCTGTCATTCACTGAGTCTGTCTCTCTCTTTTTTCTCCAGACGCTGCAAATGGGTATAAAGCATTTCTCCGGTCTGTTTGTGATGCTGTGTGTGGGCGTGGCCTTATCTCTTCTGACCACAATAGCAGAACATATTGTATACAAGCTGGTGATCCCGCGGGTTAAGGAGCCACGCTTCAAATACTGGCTTCACACTAGCCAGGTACCAACTGAACAACACAACACACACACATCACGTCACACTCAGTGAACCACACTTTCAGTCATGTATCCAGATTTTACCAAAATAAAAGTAAAGATATGGTAGCAGCAAAATGTCTTGATGATGAAATCTAGATGATGACACTTTTTGTGGTTTCTCTGACAATTTAAACTCCCACCAAACAACATCATGATCATAATTGATTATAATGACCATAAAAATTGACAATAAGCATGTGACAACTAATGCTTCCTATCTTTCCAGAGATTACACCGGGCCCTCAACTCAGTCTTCACTGATGACAAACTACCAACTGTCACCAAGCCAGAAAAGAGGTAGTGTTGTTTTTTTGTTTCTTTGAAGGCTGCATCCCATTCAGTTTCACTTCAGTCAAATAAACCCAGCATAGATCACTGTGATATATTCATACTTGATGTATTTTGAATGAATTTGATTTGAGGAAATTCCCTCTCCTGGGGGACTTACCGTATTTTCTGCACTATAAGCTCCACCTAAAAGCCTTTAATTTTCTCAAAAACCAACAGTGCACCTTATAATCCGATGCTCCTTATATATGGATCAAGATTGGTTAATTATGGCTACCGTAGTCAGGGGGCGTATATTGTGATTGCACTAACGTTTGATTTACCGTAGCGGTATCAGACTGTTTCTTTTACGTGTTTACTGAATCAGGGAAAAGTTCCCTCCACGTTTGTGATGCACTAACTAGGTGATAAAAAGTTGCACTACCTGTTGTACCTTGCTGTTGGTAAAAGATAAAACTACGTCACTGACGTTACCTCGGAGAAAAAAATAAAACAGCTGTTCATGTAGCTTTGAACTGTGACAAATGGAGTTAGAAATACATTGTTTTCAATGAAGGCGGCGCAAATACTGGTAAGAGCTACCGGTACGTACAGTACCGTATTGTGAATGC
>OOFC01005374.1:4252-20563 GCA_900323345.1 Pseudochromis fuscus
CCTCATCCCCCCCCCCCCACCCTCCACTCACCCAAGCAGCATGCCAGTGTATTTAGTTGTCATAATGAGCTGTCATGCCTGATGTACTGCATGGGGACACTGTGCCTGCCAGCTCTGCGTGTGTGTGTCTGTATTTGTCTCCATGTAGGCGCTGTATGTGAGGTTGCGCCTGCACAATAATAAGAATATCTATTTAGACTTGCTGCTCATTTATCATTTAAACCATGTTTTTGTGTCTTCACCTGTGTGTGTTCGTGCATGCTTGTGCACGCGTGTTTTAGGGTGAGCCACACAGAACGAGATGTGAGCATGAAAAGACAGCTGGTGGACGACTTGAAGACGAGACTGAAGTTCCTGCAGGAGATGGAGAAAAGTTACCGGGGACAGGTGGAGGAGCTGGAGAAGAAGGTACAACACATCGCAGATGATGGTCGTTGCATGCAGTTAGTGTGAGGCTTTTTGGTAGAATGACAGAGAAAATGATGTATTGTGGTATTCAGCATTTCTCTGTCCTGACACATTAAAATAGAAATAAAATCCACTTCATTAACTGTTACATTTACTTGCAGACTTGATATCTACTGTGCTGATTTGAATAAAATTTCAAATTAACGTGTGATTCAAATATCTCTGCAGTCCTTTTTTCAGCTTCTTTTATCGTCATAATTTCTCGTCTGTGTTTTTTTGTGCAGGTGAAGACTTTATCAGAGGAGGCCTCCAACAGGAAGGCCCTCATTGACTCTCTAAAGAGGAGACTGAACGTGGCAACAACAGAGAAAAGCCAATATGAGGCCTCTTGTGCAAAAATGAAAGAGGACCTGGAAAAAAAGGTTGGAAACATCCACATGCACATTTGCTGCACAGCTGATGAGTATAATTATTTTTTGTGTAGCTTTGTGTAATCACATTTTACACTGTCACTTGTATCAACATTTTTTTAATCATCATATCAATCACAGTATAGCACTATGTAGTTTGTAGAACAGAAATTTTTAGGATTTCAGAAAATGCAGCCTCTATCTACACACATCATACACAGCAGTAATTCTTTCAGGTGAGTGAATTTTAAGATGACATCACATGACATCACTCCATTGTGAAAGGGAAAAACAGCAAAGGTGGGGTAAAGAGTTCACGGGTGTTTGTATAGTAATAATAAAAAGTTCTATGTACAGACATTTCACTAGCAATAGCACTGTTAAAACCAAAATAGGTGTAGCCTGTGGTAGAGGAATTGTTGCCTTCAGCCTTTTTTTCTGAATGTCCCCAGATCAGTAGAAGATACCAGGAGTCACCAAAGTCAGAAGTGTTGAAATCCTACACACAGGGGCTTTAAAGCAATTTCCACAAATGCTTCACAGACCTACCCGGATACTTTTTTCCTGAAACAAAAGAAGATTTGCTTTCAGCTGACCAGTTCTGTCTCCTATTTTCTTCACAGGAACAGCGCATGCATGCCCTACAGGCTCGTGTGGGAGCCAGTGAAAAGGCTTTGGCTGCACTGGAACAGACGGCCACTGAGCAAATGGAGGGGTTGACCCAGCAGAGCTCCCATGCCTTGGACAGGCTTCAGAGACAGCTAGGCCAGGTCTACTCCCACCTGGAGCAGCTTCATGCTTTTATCAAGGTACTGTAGTAAAGGGGCAAGAGCTTAAAGGCTGCAAGTCCATAGTTTCCTCAAACTCATCGTAAACCAGTATGGTGTAGTGTTTCTATAGGTTCTTCACCTATGAATTGTCTTGATATTATGTGTGAAGGGTAGGTGTAGGGGTCTGGTGCGTTGTTAATTGAGCAAAAGTTGAATTTGGAGGCCTTGGCATGTTGAACCCAACAAATGAAAACTGCCTCACGGAGCACATAATGTCACCTCCCTTATGGTGTATGTAATATGTATGTACTATAGTACTGATCACCTCCATGCACAGAACCTCCGCAAGCTGTCTGGACTGTCTTTTTCCAGAGTCTATGTTTGGAAATGCTGACAAGCCACCAGTGGAGTACCAGTGTCCTGTCATTTTTGCCACAGAATTGTGACCACTGAGAGGCCAAATCTGACCTAAAGCCAGCAACTGATTTAGCTTCTGATAGGCTGGCGATGATAACTGAGAGGCCGGCTGGATCTCTGTCTTGTCACCGTTTGAGATTACTTAGCTATTTACTTAGTTTGACAATTTATTCGACAAGGCCTTACTGATTATAAAGCCTTACTAAATATGTAACAGACCTGGCTAATCAGCTTCCTTTAATTGTGCCATTTGCATTCCCAGGGACTTTTAAAATATACGCTGTTTATAATGTGTATGTGAGGTTTATAGAAGCGCAGTACGTTCAGAAAAGAATTGGAGAATCTATCCTGCAGTTGTAACTTACAATCTCTTTGTTAGCAGTGAAGATCTCTTCAGATTGTTTTGAGAAAAACGTTTTAGTAAGGGTATTCTTGAGAGGGTGTTGATTTTTTGTAATGAACATGAGCTTGAATAGCAATACACATTTAAGCATAAATAATGACAATACCAAACAGTATCTTTTTGCTGTATTTCATTGGATTTACTGACAACTGTTAATAAATTACGAACACACGTGCAAGCTTGAAAGCTTTCTGGGTTTTCCCCCCACCGCACCGTTGACTGCTGTTTTTTACATTATTCGAAATTACATATACTATATCAGTTTTTAACAGTCAACAGAGATGTTGTCATTATGATACATTAATCTCATATTTCTAAGATCATGTACAACAGACTAATGGGGAAAAATGTAAAAGTTTAAACACTTATAGAAGATCGCAGGGCTGAGCCCAGAATCTCCACTGACCCTCAACCCAGCCTCTGGTTCAAATTCTGGGTCAAGGAGGTGCTCAATGTTTATAATCAGAAAATCATTTCAATAATGCAGTGTCCTTTAGTTTGTCTTCTGGGACATCCTCTGGTGTTTGGTGTGACAGCTCAGTCTGTATTCTACAAGTGGAGACTTGACTTGGTGACCTCAGGATTGCAATTGCTTTACAATTACCTTCTCATTCACCCACACAAGCTCTGATGCAGTTGGCTTTAGCACTAAGAGCATTTTGGGTTCAGCTGAAGCACCAATCCTGCGATTTTTGTGGGCCTGTAGACCAAAATCAACAACTGAACTGGTGTGGTATCTCCAGTGTTAGTTGTTCAATTTCAAGAATTTATCTGTCAATTGACATTTCTGCCTGTGCAGAATAAAATCACCAGTTCCATCTTCACATTAAAAAAACGGATGGTTCAGGCATCTGATCTAGTACCAGCTCCTCTCTAAGTGTCAGAAGATAGATGGATGGAATTGTAACAGTGTGTGAATGTGTCATTATATGTGCCCACTTTCTTCTAATGTATAAGGGGACAGGCCACCACTGTGAGAAAACTGTGTGCCCACTGGGAACGGGCAGCATTGTCTTTGTCTGGGCCTAATCCATCACCTTGAGGTGTGTTTGTGTGTCTGTGTCAGTGTCTGTGTCGTGTGTGTGTGTGTGTGTGTGTGTGTGTGTGTGTCAGCGACTGATAAAGACTGTCCATCACCTCTGTTCAGCTGACACCTGTCTATCAGTTGGGTGAAGGCCTTGGCAGAGATAGATACCAGTGGCAGTATTTTTGCACACACATACATAAATCAAGTGGGAGCTCATGGACACCGTTTAGTGGCAATTTGACGTTCCTGTTGTCCTCGCAAGCCTGAAATATAAGAATTTGTTGAAACAGTTTTTGTCGTTTTAGGCTGAATCGGATTTGAGAAAGATTAGTGAAGTTGAGGATTTGTTTTTATTTCCCAGCCTTCTTCTTTTTTTTTTTTTTGTTTTTTTGTAAATTGCTTCCAATGCACACATATGCATTCATTTGATGGAAAAGATCCACATGCATGCAAATCTACATGCAACCTAAAAATAGAAGCTGCATTACATGTAAAAGCTCACACATATGGATGCACACAGAAACACAGTTCATGCTTGTATTACTCTTTCCTCCGTTCCCATAACCCTAAGCTGTTGGGGCCATTGTGTTGTTGTTGAGGATTCACATCATTGTTTGTCTCCCCCTGGCTCTTGTGATCCCCTATAAGAACACCAAGCCCTTTGATTGGACTGCCTGACGTCCGGAGGAGATTTACTCTTGTCATGTATTGATCAGGACCGGAGGGCTGCGCATGTGTGTGTGTCTGTTTGTGTCTTTATGAGCTTGTTTTTTGTTCTTTGTGCCTGAATGTGCTATGTGTGTGTGTGTGTGTGTGTGTGTGTGCGTATTTGTGTGCGGAGATTTTTTTATTGTGTGCCAGCAAACCCTTTTGGCCCCTGCACACGCCCCAGGCTGTAAGCACTGCTCTTGAACTGCTAAACAGTGGCCCTGCATGTAGTGACTACTGCACAAAACACAGACAGACACACACACACACTGAGGAGATTGTTCTTTTGCAAAGAATATTTTGGCTTGTCATTCCTACTAAAACACACAAGGATGGGCGCTGTTTAGGTTTTTTATTTATTTATTTGTGTAAAATAGGAAGGTATGAGTCCTTTTTTTAATTACATCAAATAGTTGTCTTTTCTCTGACATTTTCCCAACAACAATGATGCAACAACACATTTACATCTGAGAGCCACATGCACTAATATAATTAACCTCATTCTGCTTGGAAAAAATTGTATAACTGCTAAACAGACTTTTTTTTTTTGTTAGTTTGTTTGTGTTTTTTCTTTTTTGTATCAGTGCCTGGATAATAAGTATTCTCTCCTCATGCTCTGCTCTTTATATTTTTGAATGGCCCTTTGTGTCCTCATGTGTGTGAAAAGTATTTCAGAGGTAGCTAGTTATTAAAGAGGATATCTTTTAGCTGCTCATTTGATCCCCATCTCCATGCCCTAATCCTCGTCCTGTCTAAATTGGCCCTCTGGCAATAGTGTTTGTGGTACTAGGCAGGCTAAGAGCTCTACACACACACACACACACACACACACACACACACACACATATATGGAAAATGTTCTGTGTGTGTGTGTGTGTGAACACTTCCCTCTCCCAGGGCTAAGAATGAGTGATAAATTCACCACTTAATCTTTTTCTGGATTATTTCACATTCAGGGTTTTACGGCAATTGAATGTAACCCTCCACTAGTGACAGTGAATATCTATTAGACTGTTAATAAAACAATGGGATGTGCAGCTGTCTGTTAATGAGCTGTGTCTTCCTTAAGGGTAAACACTGCTCTCAGATCCCCAATATGAACTAAAGCTGCCTTTTCTCATCAGGAAATGGATGCTGTTTATGGTTTCTGCTCATCCTCTGATAGATGTATACACCCATATGGAAGTAAAGGAAAACCTATGAAAAAAACTAATTTGAGATTGAATAAGCTGTGGTCACACCATGTTATGTAGAAATAATAAGTTTAGCACATTTTTATTTTTGTTGCAATTTTGATGGATTTGTTTATAATGCAGTCTCATGCCACTGACTTCCAATCTTTACATTTCTGAATGTCTGAGCTTTACATATGTACATTTAAAGCTGCTAATAGAGAAACGTTCAACTACTCCCTCAACACTCTCTGTTGAGAACCGTTGGTTTGGAAACTGCACCTGATTCATTTATGTGAAATGAAGAGCGTGGCCTGGAAATGTTTACCACTAGTCAACATTGTTCTTGTCTGATTACATTTGTTACTTTAATGCTCCTGAGTGTTTTGGGTTTTTTTTTTCATTTGTACGTATGTTTGTGTGTATAAACACACTGCACTTCTTGTTTGCTTCTCTATATTGTCTATCCAAGTTGTACTTTTTTTTTTATTTTGTTATGTGTACTGCAAGTTCTCCTGTCTCTAGCTTTCCCTCATCTGACCATCTATTCCAAGGTCAGCTTTTCAGCAGGCTTACAAGGGAATGATACAGAAGATTATTGCCTCGATCAATAAGCTCAAAATGAAGCAAAGGGGAGTTTACTTTATTGACTTTCTCGTGTACAGTGGCAGTTTTAACATTTAATTGTCTCTCTGTATTTAGAGCAAACTCCCATTTAGTGCCCGACAACTGTGCCATCCCAGGCCTTCCTCGTCTCGCTTGCCATTCACTCGGGCACAATTTGAAACAGCCCCTCGTAGCTTAATTATTAACAGTGTTATGCTGCCCAGTTGTACTGTGAGACATTCAGAAAGCAAATAAATAAATGAATGGCTGTATTTTCAGTAGCTCTCTGTCTTTCCCTCTCTGATGCATGATTCTCTGTCTGTGGAGAATTTAGCAAAACTTGGGGTGCGTTTGATATCAAAGCTGTGTTCCCTCAGCTTTCAATCGACAGGGCAACAAACCCTCAGGTCCACATTCCTACAGGGGAGCGTGAGGCGAAACCGAAGAGAATCTGAGTGTGTCAAACTCAATATTCCTCCATAATGTACTAGGCCTCTCTGGCGCATGCTTGATCAATTTCATTTATTCATCTGCCAGGCAGAGCTATCCCTCTTGTTTTTCTATATCCATTTCATCATCCTCTTCTTTTTTTATTCCTTTTTCTCCTCCCCCTTCAGGCTCTGGCCAGTGAAATACTTTTAGACGTTCAAGAGGTCAAGCAGCAGTTGATGAAGAGGAGGAGGTTGAGGCAGGCCAACTCTGTGGCAGCAAAGGGCGGCCTCTCAGCCAAGTCTATGATCAAAGCCAAGTCCATTGCTGCCTCCATCCTCAATATGTCAGAGAATGATCTCGCAGATATAATGGAAAGTGATCAGGTAAGGCCAAGGAACAGTGGTTCAACATTTCATACAAATGCTAACTTGAGGATCTATATCAACTTTAGATTGTGCCCAGAGCATTGAACATACCTATATCAGGTTATCTGTGCTGTAACATTTTGAAACATCCTAAAAGTTTTGGGTGGGTTTTAGTTATTGATTTCAGCTATGAGTGGAAAAGACATTATCCACATAAACTTGTAGCTTTGGGTATGTTTTTGTCAATTAAAACTAAATCAGTGGTAAGGAGCTACTTTGCCCTGTCCTCTGGGAACAGATGCGGTAGATCGGCAGAAATACAGAGAAACAGAAGCCTTCTGTTAGTTGCACTCACCTGTATCTAACAGTATTTAGCTTTGCTGGAATTCTCTCCTTCTGTCTGACCTTCTCTTACAGTTGAGTATATAGATGTGGGCAAGTAAGTAAGGCTGGACACCAACTTTTACAAAGGTGAAGCACACACCAAGTCATGTCACTGCTAAGTTGAGAAGTTGCAGTGCAACAGAGAAGTATGTGGCGCCATGTTGAAAACCGGTGTTCTTGATCTGAACAAGATCAAAAACCTGTCAACACCTGCAGCACCTGTCAACTTGATATAAGATTTAATATGGCACAAGTTGAGTAAGTGCAACTTTTTTTTCTTTGAGGTGAAAGCATTAATTGGACCAAAAAAAAAATCCTTGCTATTGACTGTTGTCCGCTTGCAAAAGTGTTTCACACTCCTCTCCAACTTGGTGGGCCCTGTTTGTACCATAGATCATACCCAGCCATGTCATCAATTAACAAGTCCATGTTACAATCAGCCTCACATCCCTGGGGACTTCCTCCCATCTATCATGAGATGAGAGAGGGTGCACTAGGCACTTACTCACACTTGAAACCAATTTTAGCCCTGTGCTGCACAGCTCCACCCAGGAGATGACAGGGAACAGTTTCTCACTTGACAAAAAGTCCCCCTCATCAGAGCTGAATCCTCTGTGGGTAAAATCACTCCTGTCTCTTTGCCACTTACTTCCTCTATTATATTAATGATGGTTAACTACTTGTTGCATCAGCACGGGTGTGCTTATCTGCTGTGTCCAAAGAAGGTTAAAGGTTAAAACTTGAAGTTTAAAAATGATAGGTAAAGGTTTGGGAATTAAGTTAATGTTCAACACTAGGGCTGCAGAATAGTGGATTATGTGAATTGTGCTTGACTAACTTAAATTCCCACTGGGTATATTTAAGGACTGCAATGGTAGACTGCAAATGCTTTAATTGTACAGATGAAGCTTAACTAAATTGTGGTAAGTAAAATAAATAAATACATTTATGCCGTCATCTGCAGTCTCATGTTAACACAGCATTAAGAAATTATATAGAATTTAGTCAGAGCTAAAGTGTCATGTTACTGCAGAGCTGTGATTCCTCTTCAAAAGAAAACAAGGAGGCGCTCCTGCTCAGCCTTTGTAGATTGTGTGGTTTTCATTGGACTTGAGGACACACATGAGGTTATCAGAATGTCCCAGTAGTCTTCAGCAAGTCCAACACATAGCAAGTGTATTCATTTATTCACTTGGTTGTGCGATACCAGCGTGCTGAATGAGAGTTCAGGACTCAGCGGGATTGCTTTTACTTTTCTCTTTTACTTTTAAATGAGAATACTGCATTGCCAACATAGTTACTTTTCTTTGCTTTATCGGATGCCTCTTGTCAACAATATTTGCAGAAGTTTTCAACATTGTAGGGCATCGGTACCCTACAAAAATCAATGTGTTTTTGAATTTCGGACCTATCAAAAAATTTTCAAAATGAATTATTCCTGGTTGTGTTTTTTTTTGGGGGGGTGACCTTCACGTAATGACCACTATCTTTTCCAAAGGCTACATATCTTCTTGCCTCCAGAGCATTAGTCTTAGTTTGTCAAGTTGTTGATGCAAAAAATAAATAAATAAAAAAACCTAAGGTGTTTTACTGAACACAAAAATGGTTGTGTGGTTGTTATAGAGACATAAGATAGCACAGACAGTTAGAGCACCTTTGTTCTAAATGATCCTGTGCTTTTTGTTTTTCTTATTTTATTGTGTATGTGATATTCAAAGTTTTTAAAAATCATGCTGGCACTTACAGCTGCTCTTGCACACACAATTACATTTGCAAACACATAAAATCAATGTTATGTGTCTCCATACACACAAAGGGTTGTAAGGATACCTTTTCCACCCACATTTACTCACTTGTATCATGCTTCACACTGTTATTTGCCTCTATCCTTTCCATAGTGTGCAACAGAGCACCAGAAAGGCCCGAGCAGCTCCAGGCTCCCTGGATAACTTGTTGTGGAGTTAATGATCCAGATGTAATAAGGCTATAATTGCCAGGCCAGTTTGTTTTGCACCTAATGTTAGATGGAGGGTCAGTGCTTTGTTATATATCTACCAAGGGTGAACAAGCACCCTCTCTCTCACACATACAGTCTTTCACACAGCATGTTCACCCATGTTATGAGGAGTTTCAAAGCTGCAGTCACGCAGCTACGGACACTTACTCCAACCTTTTTTAATCTAGTTCTCAGCTACTTAAGCATCATTTACCAAATAGGTACCTTAGCACTAGTGCTGTCACCAAAGTTCATATATAGCGAGTATGTGGCACAAACACACAGATAATCCAATTGTTTGCTCTCTCGACCTATGAATTGGACCCATGCAGACTTTTGCCGCACATACTGTAACATGTCTGATGTGCTTGTTTTCATCAGGTCAAAGTTGCGTAGGTACTGCCATAAAATCTGCAATGAGATGGGACTTGTCCAGTCCTAAAAATCAATCCCTTTCCGGCCTTTCACTAAAAGAAAACCAAGGCGAACTGTGACATAAATTACCAAAAAGAAAATTAAAAATAACATAGTTCCAAAATCATATACACAGATACATTTTTGTTGTTTTTGTTCTGAAATGTATTTATTTTTTTAGCTGCTATAAATAAAATGGTAGTAATAGATATTAAGAAGTGTTTTCTTCAGTAATAATACAGACTTGGATAGCTGACTATTACCATTGCTGATTTATTTTTAGATGAAGAAAACATAAACGGTCAGATTGGTTTCTTAATAGCATGAAAGCTAACACTTGTGTGTCTGGCTCAGGCGTTATTGCTATGAATATTGTGTAATCTTCAGAGCGTGATCTTATGAAATCACCACCTGGAGCGGACTCTATAAAATTTCTGAAGAGCCCCTTTGCAGAGTTGTGGCATTGGACGTTAGACATCATAGGTATTTGCCCATTAGGTCCACCATTCTATAAGTGCAAGTGCATTTGAATTTAAACACACAGACACTTTTCTCCTCCTGCCCTACCCTTCCCATGTCCCTGAGGTAGTACAAGGTTTGCCACATCATTTCTAGTGGCAACGCTTGGGTTTTGAAGTAAAGATGTAGCGCATTAGTGCTGAGGTGTACATGGCCACACAGTTGCTCTTCACCCTGTTCATTAGCAGTAACAAGGCTACCAATCTGTTAGGTCTTTATACATGAGTAGTATGCAAAGGTATACCAGCATACCCCGCCACTGACTCCCCAGAGAGCTTCGTCAAGGTCCTTGCTACATTTCTGCCCTTTAGCAGCAGAATTGAGGATAAGATACTGTGGCACGTCCTAACATCATACCTTCATACTGGCTGACTTCATTTTTTCAACACAGTTGTTCTACATACAATATGCTAATATTCGTCCAATTTAACGAAGGTCTTCTCTCTACACATTACAGTGATTCTCTGTTTTCTGTCAATGAAATAGATCGATGAGTGTTTTCTGTTGCGTTCACAGGGGACAGAGGCCTCCTCTGAGAGTCACGGAGACCAGGAGTGGTTGGATCACCTAAACCACATCCTCCAGCAGAAGGTCAGGTTCACCCATGACAGTGATGATCACATAAGTTACTCAGTCCTCCACAGACATTAAAATTAAGCAGTGGTACTTAAAAAAATAATTAATTTTAAGTTAAACTTGAATCTGTTTGCTTTATGTAAAAAAAAGTATAAGAAAGCATAATTAGTTGTCACAGCATTTAAAGAACTGGCCATTACCAGGAGGTGGAACAGGTCTCCTCCTTCAGCACCACAGGGACAGCAGACATAGCACAAGTGTTAATACAGCACTGCAGAAAATTATACACTTTCAACAGGAATGATTTTGTTTTCTTAACATATTATCTGGTTGGAGGTGCGTTAGGTATTTTTATTAACAAATGGATAAATGCTTGCTTATATTTTTTATATTTTACACAGCAGTGATAATTTGATCATTTAGTTTAATAATGATTTTTTTCCTTCTTTTTTTTGCAAGTGTAACTGAGGGTAGACATCTTTCAAGCTTTAACTTTAGGTTTTGTTTTTCCATAATAATTAACTTATTATGGCAGATGTACCGCTTTGTCAGTCTTCAATACAGAAAAAATTGGGCTTCAGTTTACTCAAATTACTCAAATACACTAAATGGGGGCTACATCTTAGTTCCTGCCCCAACAATCCTGCTCCGGGCTCTGAAAAAGAAACCACCAAAAAACAATGATGCAAAGGATAAAACAAAGAAAAGCAACTACATCCTCACTGTGTGTTGAATTCTTTGTGTGCACACAGCCACTCATCTGTGAGTGCTCTGCTGGAGCTTTGCTCAAGTGCTGTCAACGTCTGCTCGCTGTGATATGTGTATGATTGAGAGTGTCGACTATGTATGTGTGTCTTGTCTGTGTTCTTGTCAGCGGCTGCCGCAGGCACTCATGCGTCGCCTCCGCACCACGACACACACCAGACACTGTTCTCTTGTTCCCCAGATCTTCTTCTGACCTTTCCACCTTCCTCTCCCCCTCCCACACTAACACACACAACACTCTACTGAATCCATGTTTTTCCCTTCTAGCTGGACAGCTCTCAGTCCCTGTTCTGTCTCTCTCTGCCATCCTCGACTGTCCCGCATTCCTCTCTCTCTCTCTCTCCCTCTCTCTCTCTCTCTCTCTCTCTCTCTCTCTCTCTCTCTCTCTCTCTCTGGCTCAGACCCCGAGGCAGCTTGTTAGTGGGGAACTAAATATTGATTTGGCGGGCCTGTCGATGCCGGGAGAATGAGCTAGTGTCCACCAGAGACCTCGGCACCGGCAGCCTGCTATCGACGTTTTCCGTGGGCAGAACAGGGGTGGTGGAGGGGGGGCTGGAGCTGGTGTGCAGAGTGGAGGAGGAGAAGAGCGGAGTATGACAAGGCTGAGACTCGCCCTCAGGTCCCTGTGGGGACCGCTGGGACCACCGCAGTCATCCCCCTTCACTGAAACAGACTTTTTCTATCCCCTTTCAAGTCCATCTTGTTCTGTTTTTTGTTTATTTATTTATTTATAATTTTTCCTCTCCTCTCCAGCTTGCAGTTTCCTCACTGTCTCTTTTTAAAGCATATTTTCATATCATTTGGACACAAAGCTCTTCTCTATGTGTTTCTTTAGAATTGTTGTCCTTTTTCTGGGGGTTGGATGGACATGTCGCAAGCCGAGAGATCAGAGGAAGTCCCTATTAAGAGGCTTTTAGGGCCTGTTTGATATCGTTTGCCTAGTTTCCAAAATACATGTAGGCTGATGCTGAGAAGCCAACATTTTCTAGTGAGTGCACTTCAAGAACTCTGTTACTGTATCCTTTCGGTTTCTCTATTCCTTGTCATAGCTTATGAAAGGCTCACCAAGCAGAACATCTGTGAAGTGGAATGGCCCGGCCTGTCACCCAGACTGTGACACTAATAACACACTCCCCTAATAGTGATATGATCTTACCCGGAGCTGCACTCACCCACACTTCTTCGGATAAAAAGACACAGAGACAGAAATAGACCCAGTGAAAGGAAAGATGAGAGAGATCCATGTCCTTAACTGGCTGGCTGTCACTGAAAGAGGATGAGGACGTGTGTGTGTGTCTGTGTGTGTGTGTCAGTGTGTGTCTGTGTGTGTGTGTCTGTGTGTGTCTGTGTCTGGGCACATGTATGTATTTGTGTGTGTATGTGCACACTCACAACAGCCTCATCTTGTCACTGTCAGCGCCTAATGGAGCTGCCAGTGGGACAGCACTTTATTATCTCAGTGGCCCTGTCAATAGGAAACCCATCACTCACTCTGTGTGTGTGTGTGTGTATTTGCAGATTTGAAGGAGCTCAACAGAGGTGTCTATGTGTGTTTCTGTGTCTCTGTGTGCGAGCCATTGTTTGCAATCACTGTCATGCAGTGCCACATGTCAACATAACAAGAAAGAGAGACATCCGCAACACGTTTTCAAAGTGTGTGTTGCACTCATGGAGATATGTGACTGTATGTGCTTTGTTACTTCTCCCCTCATGCCAAAGAAGTGCCATAGATTTCTGGAGCCCCCTCACCGCTGCCCCACATGTCCACTCAAAACAAAATGAAACATTGCATTCATTTCCTCGTCTCTCACCTCCACTGGTGAGTTAATGAAATCAAACCCTACGCCTCTCAGTAGAGAGCCACCATAAGCAGCGCTCCATAGCCAGGATCAAGGGACGATGCTATCTAATAATCATGAGCAGGCCAGGGGGTGTACTGTATGGCTCCACCGCAACCTACCATGAATAAGGCCAGCAGTGAAGATGGAGTGTCCATGTGGGCCATGGGGTCCAGGCACCGGCCCGGGGAAGCATTGATTTAATTGCCTTTGGTTTATTTGTGGAGTCCTAATTATTGACTGGAGGTAGAATTTAATGGGCCAACTCTTTATGAAGACAGGGAAATGACTGGCTTCTGCTGCTGGCCAGTAATGAACAGGAGGAGCATGTGCATACAAGCGTGTGCACATGCACGCACACACGCGTTCCCTCCAGATCATTTTTCAGACTCATTTTGTACACACACGTACCTATCTCAGGCCTCATGACAGCATAATAACATTTAAAAAGTCATTGACTCTGTTGATTTCTTTATGAGAGGACAGTGGTTTGGTTTACTGGTATGGGGTGACGCTGAGGGCCTGCTAATATTTACCTCACAATCACACCCGGGGGAGACGTACAAGCATCACTTCTTATCAGCCTCCGAGCTATAACAAGCAGGTGAACATTACATTAAGACAGTGGTAGAGACAGGCCAGACTAATCTGGACTGGACTTGTTATAAAACATCAAAGGCATTTATGGAGCGTCTCCAGGGCTCCAAAAAATTCCTGTAATTTCCACCCTTATCAAACTTTTGGGAGGGTTTGCTGTAGCTAATTTCTACAATGGTAAATGGTGTTAAATAGAAGACTTTATTCATGTCACTTCTTTTGAAGGCTGCTCACCATATTGGTATTTCCATTGGGCCTCACATCATTAGCCTTTGGTTTTAAATATATCAGTGGCTCCGTTGGCTTACAGTGCTAATGCTCTAAGAAACTTTTCTATTGTTGGTGCTGTGAGGGTGAGGGGTAGTGTGTTGTGTTGTGTGGCTCATTATGCCTCTGTAATGACAAGGAACGGCTTGGAGTCCCACACTTCTCTCAGAAGGAAAGTGACTCTAATTAAGCCTCATTTAATGATTGAGCTAATTAAATCAGCCACTCTTTTTTTTTGTCTCTGTAAGTGTGTTTGTATGTGTGTGAAGGGGACTTGAGTCGAGCCTTTGTACTGTAAATATGTCACTGGAGCAGTGGTGGGGACGAGGAGGGGGTTCCCGAGAGAACACTGGAGTTATGGTTGTTGTTATCATCGGAGCACGCTGCGACTTTTTTTTGGGTGTGTTTACAGTTGGGGAGATTACATGCGAGCCATAGTGTTGCATGTAGCACGTTTCAGGAGATTACAGTGGGTGAGGTTGATAAGCCAGGTGAATAATCTTTTTATTATTCTTGGGGCACGTTGCTATTTTGGAGCTTTAAGGTTACTGCCAGTCCGATTGTACCCAGGGGTAGTCCCGTGGAAAACACAGTGGACTCTTTACACAGAAAGAGAATTAATGATAATAGTGGATGTTCCCTCAGCGAATAAATGGCTAGATGCCTTTAATTCCCTTTTGTCACTAAGCAAACATTGAAAGGCCATATATCTTCAAACCTTTTTGTTTTATGTGTGACACTTTACTGCCAGCTGAGCCACTTTTGTTGACTGTAACTGCTTCTCAGTACATTACCTTGGCCAATGAGCCACAGCGTTAAGTTGTTATGTTCTTGATTGCTGAATTCTACCTAAAGGTTGCATCTCTTTTGTATGGATATCACCTTTCTATATTTATACCCCAATCATGCCTGAATCACCTCATTTTCACACCTAATGAGTAGGAACCTGAAACAAAGACCCGGTGCTTCCCTGTGTTTAATCTAGGGTGTATTTAGGTCAGATCCCTAACAAATGCATGTTGCACACTGAAATGATGTTTCCAAACAACGTATCAAGAAAAGGAGAGATTTTTAATTACAGTATTTGTGGCCCCAAGTGTCCAATTCCCTTTCATATCAGTCCCTAGTGGCCTAAAGGGGAGAAAAGAGAGGGATCCGCTCTGCTGCAGGGGTAGGTAATTACGAAGGAGAGCAAGAGAATAGGCTTGTCGGTGCTTCAGTGATTTCCTTACCTGAGCCCCTCTTTGCAAATGTGACATATTCATTATTGGAGATAATCAAATGCAAGACTTTTTAGTATGGTGCCTTTGTGCTTTTTTTAATCTATTTATCATGTTGTTGTTGTTATTCCCCCGTTTGATAAATTTGATTTTCAAACAAAAGTGAGAAGATCAAAGATCAAAGAGCTGTTTTTTTCTCCTCTGTGATTAAACTACTGTAACTACTTCTCCCTTACCTTGACTAGTGGCCTAGATTGGAGATGACTCACTAGCCAGGGACAAAGATTTAAAGGCAGGTATGCTTTGCCACTCTGAAAACACTTTTTACTTACCAGACAGTTCTGACGTTTATTGGTACATAATGTGGCTGTAGTGCACATCCTGTTTTATTACTGTATAATTATACAAACTGTTAAAATGTTGGGATGTTATAAGTATACAGATACACACTCCTGTAAGACCTCAGAAGGACCCAATGTTGCTTTTATAGTGGAGTACTGGAGTTGAGCAGCAACATCGACCTAATTATACATCACTATTACAATCACAGTGAACTATGACTACTTAAAAATTTAAGAAAAAAAAACTATTTGCTTAATACATGCAGATGTACCCTCTTATATCTCTTTTAGGCTTTGTGATTCCCCCTCCCTCCTCACTCTTACTCATTTAGATATCCAGCTGTCTGACACAATCTCTACAACTACTCACAAATTGGGCCCTTGGAAATAATTGTGCTAACCCGTTCTGAGGGAGAAGACAAAAGAGGTGGAATGATCGATCTTTTATTTTAGAAAAGTTCTTGTGTGTAATGCCACTACCAGACAATGGTCACTGGAGTGCTGCAACTTTGAGCTGCTCCTCGCCTTGAGGTGTGCCCCAGGCTATAGAATAGCAATGTCATTTAATTGGCTCATAAAAACACCTTTTGCTTGCAGCCCCTGTCCTTGTTTTCACACACACACACACACACACACACACACACACACACACACATATTTATATATATATATATAT
>OOFC01005374.1:20583-30587 GCA_900323345.1 Pseudochromis fuscus
TTATACACACACACTTGTCAGTGTCACTGGCTTTACACGTCAGTTCACTTCTGAAACATGTTCATGAAATCATACCTAGACAAAAGGTCCTCTCTGCAGGGCCTGTTGAATAGTAATAGGTGTGAGTTAGCATGGCTTAATGCTACAGTAGCTATTTTAGTGTTGCCAAAGGGGACAGGGCCTTTTGCAAAACAGCGGTTGTGTTGCTTCGCTCTGGTCCTGGTGCTAGCTAGCTCTGCCAAAGGGGACAGGGGCCCAGCTAAATCAACTGTAGCATAACATTAGTGCCAGTTCTTAACACTGCCTTAAGCAGCCCAAGGGATCCAGTAGAGCAGCTGCATCACAGCTTACCTCCAACCATCCTGCAGGGTATGCGTCCCTAGCCAATGTGGCAGTTAGATGAAAGGGAATGATAGTCCTGCTTGTCCCGTTTGTGAATGTGTGTGTGTGTGTGTTTGTGTGTGTTTCCTTATGCCAGAATCTGTTGATGTACAAAACTAATCCTAGGAAGATGAATTAAGACAAGAGGCATTTAATCAGATGTAATGAGATATCCATCAACCACGAGACCAAAACGTTCACACATTGTACTTGTACTTAACACTGGTAAAGCTTTATGAAGGTGTTGATGCTGTCGCAATGCTATGTATACTTTGTATGGTTTTTGTGCTTTAATTTTTCATGAGGGAAATCAGAGAGTGGTAGACGAAGCGCTGTCATAGCATCAGGTTCTCTCCTGTGGCCATAATACAAATTCCCCCAAAATTCCATAAAGTTTCCAAAAATACTTACTGAAAATAAAAAGTAAATTGAGATTCTTTTAGAGTTTGACATCTGTTTTAATCTTAAATCCCACTCATGTTTAGGTTTATTTAGATCATGTTTACCTGTTAGTGTTGTTTACTTATATTCCCATATTGGGACTTTTAATGATCCTGTCTCCCACTCTGCTGTCCCACAGAGCCTCGTGTTGTGGCTGTGTCTCTATTTTAGTGGGTTTGTTTGCATAGTTAGTGGCTCTAAGTGCAATTAGCTGATTAGGAAATGTGTGTATATGCGTGTGTGCCTCTATGAGTGTGTGCGTGAGACAGAAAGAGTGAGTTCTCCCCGGAGGACGGAGGCAGAGGGAGATGTCTCAGCAGTTACTTCAGTGTAGTGGTTCTCAGAGGAATAGCGCTGTGCGTTTGATGCATCCAGTGCTGCTGGAACTGACTCCCCACTGCACACAAGCGCACACTCACACACACACTTTCACACATACTTCCCATCACGCTCGGCCTTGTGTTCCCTGCTCCTGTTACCTCTAATGAAGAAGAGAAGGTGTCAAGGGGCAGGAGGACTGTGTGTGTGTGTGTGTGTGTGTTTGTGTGTGTGTGTGGGAGTATCTTAAGTGTGTAAGTTTCTGAGGTTCCCATTCTCCAGACAACCTGGAAATTGATTAATGATGGTTTCAGTTTCAAATTACATGACAGCTATGTCCTAAACACGTGTCACTAGCAGATCTGATACCAACATGTGTTGTAAGTCTGTGTTAATCGCATTTATACTTTATATTCATTCATGTAGTGTCGAGTTTCTTGAAGTACTTTTTTTTCTTTGTAATGTTCAGCAACTCATGTTTTCACTTTGTTTTTTATAGGAAATAGTGAAAGAATCTATAATAATGAAATCACTTATTTTACTCCTTATCTCGTGCCATGTGACTTGCTCAAGGAAACAATTTGTTTCCCTTGTTCAATAAAAGGTGATTGTATAAGGTTGTAAAATAAATAAATAAAGAAGAAAATATTCATGGGTGATACAATATAAATGCCTGCCTTTGATCAGGCGCTCTAATGACCACAACATCCTTGTGTGAATTCAGAGAAAAATAAGTCTGAAGCGAGGCCCGGGCCTTTTTTCTTTTCACCTTTCCAGCGTTCCCATGCCAACAGCTAAGCAAACACATATAAGACGTTCCTTCGTATATAACCTTTGTAATCCTGATGAACATCGGCTGTTATCATCCCACCATCGCTGTATAGATACAGGAAAGCATTCAACAAACAATATTGTAAATGTTCTCATTGATGCTAATTATACCTTGAGGTGCATCTAAAGTGATCAGCTGAAGCTTGTAGGGCATCACTTTCTTACATAATGTAACCGTCAGATTAGAAGACAAGGGGGTATTTTTCCACTGCTAATATGGACAGCAGGAACAGCTACAGTGGACTGTTTAAATATACAAATGAATGTGTGATGTTCCTTTTTTTTGAGATGGGCTTGATAAATTGTGAACTTTTTATGATATGATAATTAAGCATTATCACTGATCAAAAACAGGAGCTTAGAAAAACTGGGCTCAGAAATTAGGCTTTGAAACTAGTGCTGTATAGTCTGCTTTATATATTGCTTTGTCAAAATACTCAACGTGGATAGTCCCTGAGAAGTTTCTCAAGTCCTCAGGCTCCATCTGGGCTTCTCCTGTTTCACAAAACAGCAAACAGGCTCTCTGAGAAGCTGCCAGGTGTCAAAAATCTGACTTTTTTTAATAGTTGTGCATTTGTGTGTTTTCCTCATTTTCTCTAACCCCTTCTACCACCACCCCCACAACCTTTTTTCTATCCTTCCCCTCCCCTGCAGATCCCCTCTGCCGGCCAACTAATGGAGGCTGTGCGCGTGAAGATGAAGGAGAGGAAAGTGCTGACAGAAGAGCTGGCCACGCTTGCAACACCAGTCAGCGAAAAAGCCTGACTCCCTGGGCTGAGGCTGGGAAAACTGTCATCTTCTTCTTTTTCTCCCTCCCTTCTTTTCTCCCTCCCCAGTTCCTACTCGGTGGGAGCTGGGCTGAGCCAAGCTGAGCCGGGGCAGCAGAACCAATATTTGTGAGAAAAGCGCTGTCGACTCACTCTGGGCCACTGGCTCAACACAGCACCCTGGCTTTTGTAAATGAGCCCTCGACATCTGTGTTAGCACTCACTGCACTGTGTCTATCAGACAGGGCCCTTTAGTGCCAGACTAATTTACAATACAGCCACTCTCCTCCACTCGCAGTGCAGACCCGGGGTGGTGAGGCGCAGGCTTACTCTAATGTGTAAATGATACTTTTTTTTTAATTGCTTTTATCTCTCCCCCTAATTTATTTAGCACCTCAAGGACCCTAGGTCCAAGGGGCTAGACCCAGCTATGCCAAGTCAACATTTTGTAAAAAGTCCAATGCAGCAGAGAGCAGAATATTCACTCACACGAATTAGATCATTCAGCGAACTTTCATGAAGTGTCCAATCATTTAGGTTTACCCTGTTTCATTCATCAATTGAACTGCAAATATTTATTTTTTGAGGATATTCACTTTGTTTATGTTTACAGTTGTTCTGTGGATAATTTGATTATGTTAAATATCAGCTGATTATTATTATTTTTTTTAATTTCTAAATAAAAACCTAAAAATTTATTTCCTTCATATAATTGATTTTTCAAATCTTGTATTATTGTTATTGGGAATTTAATGGATGTGTTCCCTGTGTAAATGTGCTGGAGGATTTTGCTGGCTTCAGCAGGTCAGAGGACAGTTGGTGAGTTTGTGCTGGTGACTGAGGATGTTCTGCTGGACCACAGGGTTCTCACCGCTCTCTCATGATTGACAGGTGCCTGTTGGCATGGTTCCTGTCTGTAACAAGTGACCCCTGCTGTTGACATCATTAATAAGGGTCCAGATGAGCGCACACATACAGAGCAGGGGTGTATTAGAGCAGTGGTTCCACCCTTGACACAGCTACCGCCAATCCCTTTTATATGCTTCCCTTTTCCTCCTTCTCTTATTATTCATTTTGAATATTAAACCATGATGATCGTGGTCTCCTCTGTCCTTGAGTTGGCATCTTACACAAGAGACCCCACACTCCTCTTTTCAAATTGTTCCCCTTTTTTTGCTCCTTTCTTTACCTCTCTCAGCTTTTGTTTTCCTCCTCACCACTTTCCTCCTTTCTTTTTATTATGCATAATTAACAATGGTGTGAAGAATCCTCCGTTCAGGAATTAAAAAGAAATAATTCCACTTTTTAATCCCCCCTCCCTTCTCCAATATATGCTAATGATGTCGTTTTCCTTTATCTTTTTATAATAAAGGATTAGGCCAGGACTGTCTCTAGCTGCAACTCGGGGACCAATTTAGCTGGGATCCAGGAGAGACAAACCCTAGTGGTTAATTACCATTCATTAACATAGTTTGCATCTTTTCTTCTTCTCCAATACCCAAGAGCCAGCTATTGTCAATATTTGTCCCATATAAATTTCTTCAGTCTTTTTTCCAGTCACTGTCCTCCAGCGTAATGTGGCTAATGACAAACATTAATAACTCAGAGAAATCCGGTGGCACAGTGGGTAAAGTAGAGCAAAACATCGGTGCCACGCAAATTATCTGGGAGCCCCCCCCCCTCGCTGTCTGACTGTCTTTATTCCTCTCTCTTCCTTTTAGTGCGTAATGCATAGTCAACATATTTGCTTGCCGTGCACCGCCATCCGGCCTCGGCTGACACACTCGTGCTATTTCTGTGACATATTCAAATGTGGGCCCCCTCAGCTGGTACTCCCTTGGGTTTAATTAACCTGGCCTTGCCTCTGACGCTCCCTCAGTGAAGACATTAAAACGATCTTGAAAACACCCTTCAACCCCCCCATGCAACACACACACTCTCATTTCTTCTACAAGGCGCCATGTATGATTCGTCTTTTTTTTTTTTCTGTGTAGGAATGGCGTGCCATACCCTTCTTTTCTTCTCTTTCACTCTCTCCTTGTCTTCCACACTTCTTTTTTTGTACAGCTCTCATTAAGAGAGGTTTCCTGTGGGAATTACTTTGATCAGTAGTTCCAAATGCAAAGTTTTTCTCCCCTTTTATTCTTTCCAACACAGTCAACGCAGTGTTTTTCCCTCCATCTTTATCTCTTTCTCTCATCCCGACTCGTTTTAAAATCCAACTTTCCTGTATTTTTATTTTTTTTACACAACAGATTCCTGGAGGAGATTGTTCCTGAAGGGGTAGATGAGGTCAGGGTCACGGGTTGACTTTAGGGTCGATCGATGATTTGTGTACATGTGTGTTTGTGTTGTGTGTGTGTGTCCCAAGGCTTCTCTGTTGTACTTTTAAGTTCCCTTTGTCTGGTGTGAGTGCATGCCACTTGGGTGGGAAGGCGGGTAGACCACAGTACAAAGAACAGTCAAAACACAAACTGAGAATTTCTTCAGCCTCCATCTGATACACAATTAGTCTTTGCAGATCTCGTCAGCCAGCTGTGGAGCGAATAGAAACAGCCTCTGGTGATTTCCCTTACTTCACTGACACAGTTTCACACCCCCAGCTAATGCTGCCAATACATCAGTCTGCTTTGATTTTGCAGGCACAGACACTTGGCACCGTCTGAAATAACAAGATACCTGTGACATACAGCCAAATGTGTTTTTGACACATGTATAATGCAACATGTTTACAGTTTCCATTGCGTCTATTCTCCATGATCACAGTCCACAGAGAGATGGTTCAGTAACAAAAGGTGGATGCTGTTTACAATGTGTATGACAGATTTCTCACCACCCACTGTATTTCAGCTCAATGGTAATTCTTGGTAAAACTCTCAGATGTGGCTTCTCAGTATATCCATGTATAATGTTCTTTAATATTAGATCAGATACCGCCTCAGAAAGAAAGAAAAAAAAGGAATCTTACTGTCCTGACGCACATATGCTATGTATACAACCTCATTGATCTTCACTTGAACAAGTCCCTTATCCTCCTCTACAGTGCTCCAGACATGAAACGGCAGCAGATTATGGGTGGATGCGGCCCGCCGTGGGAAGCTAGGGAGCAGATAAAAAGACAAGCCACTCAGGGGACTAAAGCTATGTTTTGATGCTGTGTGATAAAGCAGAAGCATAGGGCAAGAGGAAGGGGAAAGTTACAGAATCTATCCATCTATCTGTCTATATTTATATACATATATATATATATGTATATAAATCCATTTTGGGGGGTTCCTCTCATACTTGTCTCATCCATCAGAACCACTGCACTTTTATTGTTCTTTGACACTCGCACTTTCCTCGTCCCCATGGACTGTCCTAACCCTTGCTCATGGCAGCTGTCTCTCTAAAGCCATGGCCTGAGCTCCTGGGGAGAAAAAAAAGTGAGAAAGGGAGACTGAGAAAGGGTTTGATCTGGTCTCTAATCCACCTATTCTTACAGCATAGCAGGGAACTGCAGTCCTCTCCATTACCTCAGAGAGAAGCGACACTTTTCTGTGTGAGTACATGAACCCTCTGGTGTCAGTTTTCTGGGACGTTGTCTCAAATGATGTATAAAACATGACTCCTAATATTGCAGATTAATCAAACTGTCATACCAGGGTGCAATGTATTGTTATATTGTTGTCAGGCTTTTATCCTTTAAAATATTCCTTTCTCCTCAGCAGGGGATTTTTTTTGTTTTGTTCTGAAGCTCCAACTTAATCACAGTATCCATAGTGCCCTTTTGTTATGTGCATTCACAAAGAAAACAAACAGCTAAACCAGCATCAGTCTTCATTTGTCCTATCTGTTACAAACTAGGCAGTCATCCTTTGTTTTCTGATCCAGCATATATAATAACACTTTAGTCTGGGGTATATAGCTCCTCAAAGCACCTCTCCACCTTGACTAACTTTTCCAAGCGCTCATTAGCGGACTGGCTGAAGTTTGGAGGGTGTGAAGCAGGCTGGCAGATTACCCCCTGTAAAGTAGCACACCTCAGGTAATCACACTAATGAATTCAAGCACCCCTCACTCATCCACCCCTCTTCCTTTCTCCATTTCCCTCTACTCGTTTTCTCCCTTTCTTCCACAGTGGCGGGCCGGTGCAAGAAGTGCCAAACAACAAAGTGTTTGTTTGCATAATATTAGCGCTGCACGCTCGCACACAGTGGCGGGGGCCTGACTGCAGGACTGACTGGAGGCTTCCCATGAACACAGGTGGAGCAGGGCGAGCATCACTGGGACCAATTAGAGCAGAGCACAGGTACATTAGCATGTTTGAGTGGAGTGCGATGGCGTGGGGATTGGTGGACCTCGCGAAACACTCACAAACACATGACTACAGCCTGGCGTGTGTTAGTTGTTTGTCTCCAGCGACATGACTGGCATATGTGTGACAAATGACCCCTGGTCTGTTGTCAGAACCCATCCGTTTTGTTTGGGGTTTTTTTTCACCTGCACACACGTTACTAAACAGATACAGTTGCATCTTTAAAGAAAATAAAAATACAAGTTGTTCAGGGCTTTGTTTATGATGAATAAAAAAATGCAACCATTTGCTAATGTTTTAAAGATTAATATTAAAAAAAAAGGAAGCCGGTTTCTTGTGGGTGTTTGCCTCAAAGGTGAGCAGAAATAAGAAGGGAAATATAATTCACAGTGTGTTTGGTTTTACACATGCAGACAGTGAATGCCAAGCAGGGAGTTCCTGAGCATTAAAAAGTCAGTTGTTTTTAGCAAAACTAGCATTTTAAAATTTGTATGGAAATAAATAATAAGACATATTGATAAGTAAATGTTAACAAAACTTGGACTTGATGAATTTTCAGTTCAGGTGGATTAGGTTCCAGCTGGACATGCCTGCAAAACGCCTGTGATTTAATTTTTCAGTCATCTGTGTGTTTACGATCATAGGTGAGCTCTGGGAAGTACAAGTTTAATACCCAAGCCTAGTACGTCAGGAAAACAGAGTGGGGACTGGAAGAGGACTGCGGATAACCCCAACCAGGTATGTTTGGGTTTACGATACAGATGTGTCACACTGCTCAGTCAGTCATTCAGTCCCTACACCTGTGTGAATGCACCAAACAAGACACAATAGAGGGACAGCTATTAAGTAGGAAGTGGAGCTGGATTGGACAAGAAACAACACATTGATAACTGAACAGGCGCTGACTTGGAGCCCACGGGACAAAGAAAAACCCAAAAACACCTGAAGAAGAAGCACAGGGCAGAATTCAAGAAGAAGAGACTGACATGAAAACAGCTGGAGAGGATGGTCCAAGACAGACAAGGGTGGACACAATTATTCAATGGCCGATGATCTAGAAGGAATACAAAGTCCTATTGCAATGAATGAAGCAGACAAATATACAAATTAACGAAGATATATATATTTTTAAAAAATCCAGTCATGTGAATGTCAGTGCACGAAAAGCACGTTTCCTCTTGTGAAATTCTTATCACAAATTCTGATTTAAATCAAATTCATCTTTCTGTACGGCCAAACCGTGAAGAGTATTCATTTTAGTGAGCTCATGATTTCATCTCTGCTTTTGGTAAATGATATGATCTGCTTTTTGGTGAATGAGTTGTACTGACCTCATTAGACTCTGACCTCCAGGTTTATTGACTGGATTGCACTCCTGAGTCTCATGCCATGGATGTTACTTTAAATTGGTAGGTACTTGCTTTAGTGTGGGTGGGTTTAAAGCTGTATTGAAAGAACTATGTGGGACATGTAACACATAATTCACATGTAACATATATGATTGCAAAGGTACATAACAAGTTGGACACTTGACTTCTACATGTTTCTGGGGGCGTCTGTGTGTCGTCAGTTCACACAAGACTTACAATAATTCAAAAAAGAGTTGTGATGTTGGTTGAGGTCGTGACAATGCAATCGTAGAAGTCTGCTTTGCTGGAAGTATAAAGTGTGCAGAGGAAACCTAGGCCTGGTAGATCAGGAAGCATACATCTTGTAAATGAAAGGAAAATAGTTTGCATGGTAAAGAAAACACTTTTTTCACACATGATTTCCAGGACAGAATGTATGAATAACTGTTTTCTTATCAATAGTATGATGAGGAGATGACTTCATGTCAGTGAGCTCTGGAGTACAGTTCTACAGAGTGATGACAGGAAGTGTGAAGATATAAAAGAAACAGAGTATCACTGGCATTTACTGAGGATTTCACTGCTGACAGAAGCACCAGGACCAAGGTATACTGGAGTATTCTCTGTGCTCAGGGTCAAAATGTATCAAAACTCAGGACATTTCATTACTCTGTGCATTTTTCACAGCAAAGAGGTGGAGTGTTGTCAACTGGCTGAGTCAAATCACCTGATCTCAGTTCAACTTGCAGCAGATCAACTAGAAGCAGAGAGATCTCTGAACAAGTAAGAGCTGTGGGGATGGCTTCAGAGAAAATATCATCACATGCCAACATGAAAATCACAACTCTAGAACTGAAATGGATCCAGTAAAAATCCAAACCTTAACCCAGTAGAGGGGCTGTGCAGTGATCTCAAAGGGCTGTTCACACCCGAAGTCCTCATAATATTAACAAAAATCCATCCAAGACTTTAAATTTTTGATTGTAATTGTTGGTGCTGTTAGCTACAGCACATCATGTTGGTCTGTGCTTGTGACTTCAGCTAAGATCAGATCATAATTTATGACCAAGTGATGCTCAAAACCAGCTCATTTCTAAAGGTTCACATACTTTTTATAGCATCTGTGCTTCAGTGTTCACAAGTCATTGATGTGAACTTAGTGGCAACAGTTTTGTATTTGCTCAGCCTCCATCTGTTTGTGTAGTACAGTTGAGATTTGTTGTTGCCTGAGTTAAGAGAAATGGCTGCTCACCTCAGGCCACACATGGGTCACTGAGCCGAGGGACCGAGCAGTTTATCAAAGCTGCCTGCTGAAGCCAGTGAGCAGGACCTCTGAGCACTGAACTGCATTCATGTCCATTTCTCTGTTAGTCTGAAGCAACAAAATCACTGACACTTCAGTGTATCAGATATACTGTTGTATATAAACCGCTTTGATTATGGAGCGAGTCTCATTTAACAAAGTATTCACCAAGCAGCATCGTTGCTGCATAGTTTTTAACCACTAGATGGAAGCAAAGCATCATAGTTTGTGATTATATAGTTAACTGGCCTGTGGACAAGCAACAACAACCAGCATCGATCTGATGTTATGCAAAATAGAAATGTTGTAGATTTAAA
>OOFC01005374.1:30607-47707 GCA_900323345.1 Pseudochromis fuscus
TTTTTTTTAAAAAAAAAAAATTTTTAAATTAAAAAAAAAAAAAAAAAAAAAAAGTAGAAGAAGTTTGGATGTTTTTTTTTTATCATTATTTATATTCTGATGATCCGTGTTGGTATTTCTTAAACTTCATAACTTATTCAACCTCTCAGTTCAATAGTTGTCATTAGTCCGTTTTGGGGCTTACCTTTTGAAACTGAACTGAAAAAGACTATTTTGTTTGCCTTTTTGTTGTTAAGTGTTTTAGTGTGTGCAGTTTCTAAATTAATCAGTGGGTCTGGTTCCCAGTTTGTGTTCAGAAATCTTCCACAGGATGGCGCCACGCACATAACAAATGGTTTTCCTTATATCCACTGAATGATGATCTGCTGTAGCAAAACTGTAATAATTACAAAACAACAAAGTGCAGTGAAGGTTATACGTAAACTGAACTAAAATAACAGAAAACATTAATTTGTGATTAAATTGTGTCCAGAATGTTGGGCTTTTATGAATAGTTGTGAATATGTGTACTGTACAACCCGTTTATCATTTTATTTTACAAGCTTATATAAGGACGATTCCAGGTATATTTGCGTGTTGAAAGTTAATAAGGCGTGTCAATAGCTACACAAAGGTGTGGTTGTACTTAATAACATCCGAGACACCTTCACCTCAAAGTTGCTTGGTGATGCCTGCACCTTTCACATTTCTGACAGCTAAGAAATGTTCTAATGGAGAGAAAAGCACCTCCCACCTGAGACAAATGACAGAGTATTATATTATGTACACACATCGTTTGCACTTAATTACCTAGCAGTTCATTTCCAGGAACAAATGAGCTGTATTTAACAGCTTTTATAATATATGAAAAGAGAAATATTTGAATGCGTTTATCCTGAATATAGGTCTCCACAGCCTAAAGGTTGCACAGGTCATTGAGTCTTTATAATTTCAGCCTTATTTTTGCTCCATTTAGACGTTTCACCGCCGCGGATAAGGGCACATTTAGGATTTGATGGTCTGTTTGTGACCGTCCTTCCGAGTCTTATTCCAGCTCTGTAATAGCGGCCATATGGGATGTGTCTCTGACTCCCTGCCCAAGTATTCCTACGACAGTCGACCAGCCATCTGGCGTCGGGGGGCTGCCGCTTAGCTGACAAATGTGTCCCGGTGACTTCTTTGCATTAATTGAGACTTATCGCTCGCATTAGTCCTGTAGTTTGGTACAGGCTTTAAATCGTCGCAGCCAATGAATATCATCGATCTCCAGACTGAGTGAGTCAGGGAAGATGAGAAGAGGTGTAATGTACTCGCAGTTAAACATCAATGGCTAAAAACAAAAAACTAATTTTTCACCATAAAACTTTATAAGCTCACTCGGATAGTTTATTTCTGCACATTTTAATATTGTGGACGTAAATCTGCATTCTTCCCTCGGCGTCCATTGAAGCTTTGTGCCAAATTAGTTTGTGTGCCATTACGCACGGACATTACGCACCAATAGGCTCCAATTATTAACAGACTGATGACCTGTTAGTCAAGTTCAGGGATTGACATGTGATTTTATTTCTGCCACGTATAATTTGGATCGTTAGTGACTAACTTCAGGTAGTGAAGAATTTTATCGATGTAGAAAAATGTTTGTGTTTGGCTGTACATGACAAGTGGGAAAAAGACAGAAGAAGAAATAAATACAGTTGACAAAACAAAGTCAGGACCACATTCTTCTACTCATCTATAATCTTTCCGTGGTGGAGAATGGATATGTATTTGTGAGACAATTACAGGGGAAACGGATTTCAGTAATCTTGCTTCAGCTAAGCAATGCTCGTAAAGTTATATGGTTATTTGGTGTAGGTACACTCACATTGTTACAACGCATTGCTTTTCACAAATAACACCAGTGTGTGATCTTCATGTGGGAGTTAATGATATTTTTTGCATGTGAACCAGTGGTGTGTGTGTGTGTGTGTGTGTGTGTGTGTACACCCATATTGGTATGTTGAGCCACGCACAGCCTGTTGTATAGAAGAGGAGGGAAAAGGTCGTATTCTTCCTCGGGAGACTCGGGTCATTTCTCGATGGTGACCAGCGTCATCTTCACTGTTCTGTGCTGGGGCATCAGGTTCAAGGCAACTGACGTGAACAGACTCAACAAGCTCAGCAGGAGAGTTGGTTCTGTCCTGGGAGTCCATCTGGAGTCTGCAGTGGATGTGCCTGAGATGCAGTAGTCTTTCCTACCTGTGCCCATTAAACGGTTAAATTACTCCCTGTTCTGCAAGCGGAAAAATAAGCTTTCTGGAAAAGTAATTATCATCGTTCAGAACTGAAGAAGATGAAACGGCATCAAACCACCCCCACCAAGTCCAGTTCAGTTGCTACTTGGCTATCATCATTCATTCCCCTCATGTGAAATAATATGGTTTTCTTTATTGTTTGCTTTGCGCACTAGTCTCGTTTACACTGGTCACGTGCAATAGTTTACAGTTTTTAAATGTGCAATAGTAGTACTGTTACAGCTCATCGCCATTTACTATATTGTTTAAAATACTGTGCAATGTTGTACTGTTTGTTTTTATTGCACCGGGTCTTTGTTCTCTATATTTCTATATTTTACGTATATGTTGAGAGTTGATGTTTGTAATGTACTTTGGTACAAGAATCTCCTTGGGATTAGATAAGTTCTGACTTATCTTATCTTATCTGATTTTAAATTGTTGGTTAGTGGGACGTCTCTTTCGCCTTTTGCTGGGCGCTGTCCAGGGTACTGAAGCTGTCCTCTGTCTTTACAACTCACTCAGTGTCATTTGAGGGACAAGCACCGGAACTAATTGTAGGGAAAGTATTTATTTCTTTATTTTTAAAGGGAAGAGCTTATAGTTAATTTGCTGACCCCCATAGAGCCACCAGCAGTAGGACTACTATCTAATTATTTTGATTTTTAAGGCTGCGTAATGTTTTACTCTTTCTTTGTATCACCTCGTGTTAATGTCTAACTGAAGCTAAATTTAATGGAAAAACTAATTTTATGCCACTGTTCCCTTGTGTCTCGTCTAAACGAGCTCAGATTAGAAACTCGTCAGCCTCCTTTTAGAGCACCGAGCCGTAGAGGAGGCGGCCGCTTTAAAAGGAGCAGACTCCGACGTCAGCGCCGTTTAAGACATGTGGGTTTGACATCCAATAGCCTGATCAGGGCTTTAGTCAGCCCCTTTCTCACAGGAGATCCCTCTAGTGAAGACCAGCGTAGACAGGGGTTAGCCACGGCATTCAATTAGGACCGAGATTTCCTTCATCACACCTTCAGCATCAGTTCATATTCCCAACTAGAAACCACCGTGTAGCAACCATGTCTGTAGCGGGACTGAAGAAGCAATTCCACAAAGCCACTCAGGTAAGAGGGCGCATCGTCGTCCTGTGCGCACCAGGTCTCACTACGGCTTCGTGGTAATGTGTCACAATGCTGGAGAACCAGTGGAGTGTCGTTTGGGTGCACGAGATTCACCCTTATTCGCGTTGATGGTTGATTCGTGTGAATTGTGTGTGCACTCCTGCGGTATTTCTGGTGAAGTCGTGCTCCATCTGTTACCTACTACCTCTCAGTGCTGTCCTGGTGCTGAGATGCTCTCCGCTGAAAAGCCTGGCGTGGTGCAGCACTGCACCAACAGAATAATTTATTATTTCACTCTGCAGCCTCGGTTTCAGTGTACTACTGTTATTTACTGCATGGCGGGAGGATGCGATAACCATCCAATCCCACGTTTTGCGGGGCCGTCTGAGGCAGGTGGCACAGCAATGTGATGATAGTGGTATCGGAGGACGTCAGTTCCTCTCGGTACCCTTCAGATGACATTCCGCACAGAAACCATCGGAGCTGCAGCTCACCGTTGCCGCTCACACTTGTATAATGCGCAAATGGTGGCCCTGAATGAAGGACGGTTTAAATCAGTGTTTGTGTCAGCCAACCACAGTGGGAACTCCGACGCGCACCATGTTATGCAATCGTTAAGTGCGCCTTGGCTGAAATCCGCTCCTACCAGCAGCCGCACGCCATGACCTCTGCGCCCTCTAAACGCACTTATCGCCTATTGCGAGATATCGGTGCTAAATTAAATTACGTCTTCCCCATCTAATGCTGAATCATGTGTTATTATTAGACGTAAGCCATTCAGTTCAAGGTTACTCAGAGGCGTTCCCAACCCAACCCATGCTTTTTACGATCTTATTGTGTTATTATGAGGCTTCATTATGGTTTTATTCATACAATTAACCTTGGACACAGTCAGAATGGTGGACATTGGTTGCAGGTGCTCTCAAGTGGCACCTTTATGGTCAAAGGCATAGACCTGTCTGTGCAGCTCACCACCAACCACTAACAAGGCTTTGGGTGAGTTTTATTTCCGGTGTTTGCTGGGAGCTGGCATCACTGAGGGGGGTTGTTCTTATAGGGGTGAGTCACAGTGACACTCACAGTCAGCTACAGGCCCCTCACAGCAAGACACCTGAAGCCTATAGGTGACTCACACATACACTCTTCTCCCTCTGTCCCTCCAGTTTAACCAACCCTGCATGGCCTGAGTTCCAGTTTGTATTATTCTTCATCTTTATGATCAGCTGTCAGTGAGATGGAGGGGAATAATGGCTTAATTGTGACACTAATAAAGCCATGTCTGCTGAAGGTCACTGTCTGTACAATATTAAGCTCTTAATTGCAGGTTGGACAGAATAGCTGAGAGTAACGCAGCAGTTTGTGAGGACAGGAATTAATATACGCAATTATTCGCAGAGCTCCGATATAGTGGTGCACTGAGTCTGAGTACTGTATTTTTAGATAATTTATGCCACCATTAGTCATTTATATTGATATTGTTAATGTCACACTGGCATCTGAGGGGCTTGAGTAGATGATTAAAGTGGGACTCAGGAATGATACATGTGATGGCAGATCGATGCTAAAGATGTAAAGTGTACCTGCAAGAGTTGCATCATGTTCAGTGGTTAAATAAGAAGGAGAAATGATTGAAAACAGTTATGATTTGTTGTTGACACCTTTCTCAGTTTTAATCAAGAGCTCGTTTTATCAGATTGGAAAGAGACAGCAGCCCACACAGGGCATTAGATGGCTGCACAGATTGTGTTAATTCTGTGTGATGAGTCTATTGTCACCCATTAGCAGTGCACTGTCTCTCCCTGCAGATGTTCCTCTGCAGATTCAAACGTGTGTGTGTGGTGAGGGTGCACATCAGCATTTATATCTGTAAATATGCATACAGTTATGTGGCTCTCTCTTGGTGTGTATGCATAAAGAGGTGTTGTAGGGTGTGTAAATATGCAGTGAGAGTATCTGAATTTGTAGATTTATTTATTTATTTATTTCACACAGCACTGTCTTCATTACTCAGTTTTATTCCCAGCGTGATTCAATCAGCTCTAGGCTCACAGTGAGTTGTCTCTGTGGTCTTCTCCTGCCGTCTGCTCCTCAACATTACACACACACACACACACACACACACAGAGTCTTCTTCCCCAGACTCCCAGTGGCAGAAGGCTCCCTTCAGCCCCTCTGTTCCCGTGACACAGCCCTGTAATCCAGGCCTAGACTTGTATAGGAAGCAACCCAACAATCTGGCTGCTTGCACACACATGTTGTCCAGCCACACTTTAGGAATACCCCCACTTCTCACTCCACCCCAACACAAGGAGACAGGATCAAGAGATTAAGGTTCAGGACCAGGGATTTAAAATAATCAGATCAGAGGTTGAGAGGAATTAGTTATCATTATTAGTTATCAATAAAGGTGGATGATTTTCAGTATTTTATGGACAAAAAAAATCATCAACAGATTAATCAGTCAAAATAACTATATTTTTTAAATGCTGTCTCAATATACAGTATGAACCTATGTTTCCTGTACATAGTAACTATATTGTAAAAAGAAAGAACTTCAATACAGTGATAGAGACATCATTAAAAAACATGATGGCAGGCTGTTTTATATGCAGATTGGAACAGATTTCATTTCCCCAAAATGCTGCATTGACCTTAAACTCCGATGTGACACTAATTGCTAATTAGCTGTGCAGCTTTGTCTGAAGTTAAGTGTACAGCATCTGCTTCGCGAGCGTTAGAAAATCCTTAATCTTGCTGCATTTCTTCATCATAGGCTTTATGGACATGGCTGGGAAAGGCGAGTCATAAAAGGCAGAATGCCATGAAGTAACTGGGATTTTATGGGATTCACACACACCGGCTCCCACAACCTCAGTTTCACCTTCTCACATACATCACTGAGTAATTTATTTCACACAAACACAGTCACACATTTCGCTGACAGACGTCTCTCTCTCTCTCTCTCTCTCTCTCTCTCTCTCTCTCTCTCTCACCCAAGGACGTTGAGACTCAGTGTGTTGCATTAATAAAGGAGGCCATTTTGAAAAGGGAAGCATGGGCCATGAAGGGTAGAACCCAGCAGGTTAACTGGAAATTGCTTTTTAAATTTTTTATTTATTTACTGAGCAATCCATTAGTCATTCCCTCTATGGACTATGGTACAAAGGGATGTAACCTGGCATACACTAAAATAGATTAAAATACGTAGAAACAAATCGTATTTAAGCTAAAAACACCAACAACAACATAACCCTGCTATAAAAATAACATGTTTTTGCCTTTTTTTTTTTTTAGCTCAGAAACAGCATTTTTGTCTGTTATATTTTTAATGGTGATTGCTTGTCTATTGCATCACGAGTCAGCTCCACCTCAGAGTCAAATGAGTCATGCTCAGAGCAGATGCTACTATCACGATGGCTCCATCGTTGTCAGGTTCGGTGGCCGTGCAGTAATGCATGTGAACATGTCAGTGCGAGGAGGATTATTTATTTGGCGCTGTTCGCAAATTGTTTAGAAAAATATTTTTGTTGTTATGTTTTAATCAGGCAACGGTTTTAATACCAGTCGATGGTATTTTGAGGCTGCAGAGAGCACATTTTATCTCAATGGAGTGAGCATGTGCTGCGAGCAGTAAGACAAAAATATGTTTCGTTAAATAGAAACTGCAGAAGAGCGAGGGAGGAAAGGGGGGAGATGAAGAGGGGAGTAAAAAAGCTTGAGAAAGTGTGCCAGAGCAAGTGAGAGAAGAAAACAAAAAGAAGAGTCTTTGGGGATTTTGCTCTTGCAGCTTTTTCAAGATGAAACCGTTTCTTTCCTTTTTGTCATTGTCAGAAAGAAGCTGACAAGTGTCCTTACAAGTTTGGCTTCCTCTGCACAGCATCTATAAATGTCCCGGGTCTAAAGGCACTACATTTTGTTTTTTAATGTTCAGATTATTTTTTGTCACATTGAATCTAATCTTTAAACAGCTGGAGTCTTAGATGTGGTAGACTGTATTTATATGTATATAAAAGTGATGAAATAAAGTCCTCATTTCCATTACAAGTGCATCAAATACTGAAGAGTTCACTGCATCTAAATTAGTCTGCAAGATTATCATTAGATAAGACACTGCCTTTGAGTGCGTATTGTGTGCTGAACATGTATATTTACTATGCTCCCAGCTGTGTTCTTAGGGGCAGATCAACACTATATTTACCATGCAGTTCAATAGCTATAGTACAGTGCACAATGCCATTCATTATTATTAGATATGGTGATAAATTGACAGCTCCATTGATTAAGTATATTTCAGTAACATGAGATTTGCCTAAACGTGACGAGCATTTTTTCTTCTTGAACATTCAGTGGTCAGTAACAGTGTCGCCCATTATGTTTTTAGAAAGGATCTCCTCAGCTGTTTTAACACAACACTAAGAAATCTGCAGGAGAAAAGCTGCAAAGCCAAGACACTGGTGAGGACCAGCTGTACAAGCGGCGTGAAGTGTCAGCCGTGTTCTCTGTGGAAACTGACTTATCTGTCAAAACACTGTAATCGCATGTTAGATGTGAGTGTTGGAAATGTACTTTTATGTGTTGGAGAATCAAGACACAGCGATCTGAATGGTGTATATTTGTTGCAGTGGGTAATGGAGCACTAATCCTTTATTTTGCAGTCAGCCTTGATGCGACTGGAGATTTCCCCGAATGTGCGCTGAATACTAATATCAGAGCTACGCAAGTGTCATCCAGCTCTACGGTGTGTCAGTTGCTTTCAGTTGGTAGCTTAAAGGTAAATCAGTTATCATTGGGGACCGTTTTTCTTGATCTATTTAGATTCAGTTCTATATCTACACGTTTGCATGCAGATATTTCCAGCATGAAAAGAGTACGCAGTGTGAAAGCATGTGTGTGTGTGAACGTGCATCGATGTACATCCATGCGAGCCTGGGGACAGCAGTGGGGTCTTTTGGATGTGGTTGACGCCTGCGGGGCTTTAGGGCAGCAGATTGTGAGTGGGTGACTCATCCAGCCTGGATCCTCACTAGGCCTACTGCAGTGCAGCGTAAAACAGATCCAGCTGGGAGATAACAGATGGGGTGGGAGGGACAAAAGAGAGTGGAGCAAGGAATGAGAGATAAGAGAAAACCAGAAAGAGGGAAAAAGAGAGAGAGATAGAAAGCACCCTTGAGCAGGTAGGGAGTGGCAGAGAGACAGAGGGAGGATTCAGCCAAGAGATGCTGAGGGCTGCAGCAGGAGGACGGACTCAGCCAAGTCAAACAGCAGACAGTGTGGTGAACGGCACATCTGAAGGGATTTACTCCCTCAAAGACGCTAGAAGACATTTCTACCATGTTAATTTTTGTTAGTTGATGGTAGTACAAAGACAGTTTGTTGTTTTATTTATTAATTCTGGGTGAGACTGCGACTAATAATATTCTGCAGGTTATTCACTCATTTAATGACCACTGCCTAGCAACCTATTATGGAGGACCTACTAAGCAGATGGGTTTTGGATTTTTTTTTTTTGAGAGAGAGTGAGAGAGATAGGGTGTCATCCAAGAAACAAGTCTTGGGCCTTTTTGGAAGAAATCAGAGAAATCTGTGTTATAACAGGAGAATGTTTTAACAACATAGTTTTTGTATTTCACCACAAGAAGGTAACATTGTTTGCTCCACAGCATCAGTACAGCGGGAGTATACCTCACGCCTGGTTTGTCCTCTCTGGGGGATTTCTAGATGATTAATGCAGTACATTTGTCTAAAAATGTTTTCAATCATCACTTTACTGACATGTTTTTGTGAATCTAAAATCAGACATTTGGTTTGCTTCCTTGGAAAATGACTGAGATGATAAATTGACTATAAAGATTGTAGCTCATTAATTATTTCCTCCACTAAGGAGGTTATGTTTTCGCCCACTTTTGTTTGTTTGTTTGTTCGCCAGCAACATTAAAGAGACACCACGGAGCACCACTCGATGAATGATTATTATCTAACAAATTATTAAAGCAGATATTTCTTTATCTGATTATTTAGCAAGATATTGTGGCTATTTCACCTAAACAGGACAGGAGTGTTCAGTCTGTAGCATCAGTACAGCTGGATCATGGCCGAGGTTTGTGCTCTTTGACTCCTTCTAGTTTGTCCTTTAACTTACCTCTAGTAAAAGAAATTAAGCAATAATGGATTAGTGAGAAGTCTCAGTCAAGTAGCTCAGAGGACACATGCAGTAGTAGTGTTTTTATCAATGTCCATATCAGAGGATTGTGCAAACTCTTGCCATGGCTAAGGTTAGCAAAAAACTGCATCATGGTAATGTTGGTAATGTTACAGAGCTAACACAATGTTAGATGTATGGAGTCTTTGTTGCTGTTAATAAAACAGGAAACCTTCATTGCAGATATGTGACAGAACACAAATCAAAGTCAAATGTGCTACACACCTATGCACCACTGAAAACACTATACCTCTACTTTCCACCTGATTACATATGTGGCACACGCCTCCCTGCACTGGCACTAAACGCTGGCACAGGATGTACATCGTGACGTACAGAGTCGTCCAACATGGACATGATTCTGGGCATCAGCTGGAGCCATGATGTTTCATGTCAGTCACATGCTCGTGAGTCAGACTGGAAGAAAGTCGTTGTTGAAATGTCCTGAGGGCTGAGTGCTGTTTTCAGCCGACCCGATGGATTCAGATTTGGCCAAGTGTTGATCAGCAATGCAGTGAAAGTGATGCTGCACTGGGCCGGGTCCAGCACTACAGTGCATGCAGCAGCGTTCCTCCCATCATTTTATCTGTTTATTTCCTCCCTGCTCGGTGCTTCGAATACTCACTTCACTTCAGCTCGTCCACTGCAGAGCATTTTTTAGAGGTGTTGCCATCAGGAGACCCTCTCCTCTGCGCTCTGCTGTCATCTGGCTGAGCTTTTCTAAATGGTTTTCTACATTGTTGTCAACCCTCTGACAGGTGCAAACACTAAATCTTTCTCATATGTTTGATCTCCCTCCTTTTCGTTTTAAACAGGGATAGCTATCACTGGTTCTCAGTCCGGTTCTGCTGTATATCGCAGCAGCAGTGACAGTTTTTTGACTAGTGTGAGAGTCAAATGTCACCTCCATCATCACACCTCACAACAGATGTTCTCATCCATCTTCCCAACACTGCATTCATCTTTAAGACATTACAACAGCTTTTGTTTATTGACCTTTGAGCAAACACTGCAGTGAAAACGTGCTGCCAGAAAGTACACACTAACAAGTCGGACATACTGTGTTTCCCGTTTAATATAAAACTATTAAACAGAGGGTGACCTTTAGATGAGACTTTAAATAAACTGTCAGCGGGATAACTTTTGACAGGAGAGCCCATGCAGTAGCCCGAAGGTTGAAAAGTGGACCGTGGAGTTTTCAGTGTTCTGACGCCAGCTTTGTTCTGGGGGTTAACGACAGACGGACGAGGTCTGCACCAGTCCTATTCTTAGCTCGTCCTGTGGTCAGAGGCTGTCGGCACATTTTGAATAAAAGCACAGGCAGTGTAAACTCATTAAATGTCCTCATCCAGAGGAAATGTGAATGAAGAATGTTTAGCCGGTTTCAGATCTGTCAGAGAAGAAGGATGTGCTGAGTGATGCAAACCTCGGTGGCTGGTGTTCTGCAGATTCATTCATTCTTGTTTTTGTGACAGTGACAGTCGCTCGAGGTTTTTTTGGTCGGCCTGTCGAGAGTGAGCTGCTGTTCATTACTGCCCATGAGTTCTGGCTCTTGTTTCCCTCTTGCTTCTTTCTCCCTCTCAGCATCAGTATTCAGGCCATGCTTGATGTTTTATTCAGGAGTTGTATATTATATATTCTGGGCATCAACCACTGCAGGAGAGACGAGCGATGACTTGAGGCTAGAAAAGTAAAAGTCTCAGGACTTGTTATGAAGCATCAGGAATTAATTACAGAATTAATGTGAAAAATGAGTATTAGTACTTTTGTTTCGATGTAAATTTAAATATGCTTTCAGTCATATTAACTATTAATGTGACTTATATGGCAAATTTCTGTCCAGTATAATACATTAGGTTTTTGTGTTGTATGATGATTCCAGTTATTTCAGCTCTCATACATGGATATAACTCAAGCAAGGACTAAATTAATCTACAATACTCTCCTTCAAACACACACACACACACGCACGCACACACACATGCACACGTGCACGCTACTTCAGGGACATTCAGGACATGTGATTATTACACCAATCTATAACCCACAACCCTGCACTACGCTCTCCTGAAAGCACAGTCTCTGCTCTGGTTATTGGCTTTTGTTTAGCTGCCATCGTGGCGCGGACATGATGAAGGGTGATGCAACGTAATTTGCAGATAGTGATGCGTTTACAGCCTCAGAGACCTTGTACAAGGTGTTGTGTGTGTGTGTGAGACGTGTGGGGCATCCACTCAGGTCATGAGGCACATGAAACAATCACATTTTCATGTTTTCACTCAGCACAGACACACACCATGTGTCACAGCAGCACTGATTAAACGTGGGGATCCGTGGTGGAAAACACATAACTACTGCACCCAAGTTCAGTTTTTGGGTACTTGTACTTTTACTTGAATATTTTATTTCAATACAAACTGGTGGTTCTGCTTGTAGAACAAAAGTCATTACTTTGCAGATTAAGATGCTGAAATAAGCTCTTGATAAGCTTATGAAAGTCAGTCCAGTGTTATAGATTAAATTCAATCTTTTTGACTTCTGACTCTTCATATTCGAAGACATCTATATGACTTTTCCTCTGTAAACCTCAGAGGATTTTATCCGGCTGAACATTTAACAAAACAGTCAAAAGACAAATACAGTTTTTGTAGCATGACTTTCTCCATCATCTGGTAATTATCTCCAATATATTGCTCATGACAGTTAGTTTTCTGCAGTGGTTTTATTTTTACGATTTTGAATGCAGGAGGTTTACTTTCAGTATTTTTCCACTTGTGTATTGCTGCTTTTGCTCGTGGATGTATTTTATTTCTTCACAGCAAATTAATAGGAAACCAGTGCAACCAAAAGGAGAAAAGCAAGTGAAAAAAAAAGAGACAAAATGCAAGTGCGAGCAGAAAGACATGAGAGGAGGAAGTAATGGAGAGAAGAGGAGGATGTTGGGAACAAAAGAGGAGAAGAGGCAGCACATCATGTCCTCAGCCTGATGCCTAATTTGGATCATGAAGGGACAGTAATGAGGACCGGGAGGGAGCAGGAAAGGCTTCACTGTGTGTATACATGTTTGCAGTGTTTTGAGTGGACTGTATATATTTTGTTGCGAGGATGTTCCCATGTTATTTGATCTCCCCCGTGCCCACATGCAGTAAAATCACTGGCTCCGTGCTCAGACAGCGTCCTCCCACCAGCTGCAGAGCCAAGGCTGAATGGCTTGTCAGGGATTATACTCAGATTAATCAGAGCACAGTGACTTTGCATCATATTGGAGCTGTGTGTGACTCAGAATCAGAGCGCTGCAGCGGTAATCTGTGAAACGTGCTGCATGTGCCATACGAGACCACCGAGTGTACCATGTGACAGGGTCAGAGATTCATGACTCGGCCATGCTTTTTTTTTTTTTTTGTTATTCCATCGGAGTATTTTTAGTAGATTTCATCTGGGGATTTTAATGCTGTCACATTCACCCACAACCTTCATTTTAATTCATCTATCACGATTATCATGAGGACATTTTATTTATTTTCATATAATCCACTTGTGTTATATATAGTAATTAATAATAACAAAGGTTCACTATGCTTTTCTGGAACGATCTTATTGTTTGCTGTTCAGTGGAGAAATTATTTAATCACCGCGCCGCTCTGTGTAAACAAGCCACTTCATCACCTTGTAGACTGTGAGACGTGCCACGGGCCTCGTGGTAAACAAAGGTGTTTTTCTGCTGTTCAGATTTATTTTACAAACACCTCCCACAGACTGAGCCAGGGATTACAGAGTGAGAGCTAAATGCAAATGATGGATCGCTTTTTAATTAGAGGGAGGCAGTAGAAATGTATGGAGGTGTGTGTATTTGTAGTTTTGTAAACAGGTGCTTGAAGAAGAAATTTAGGAGAATGGGACTGAATATAAGCAAATAGTTGTTTTTTTGTCTTTTTGTCCTTGTCCTAAAAGCTTGTCTTTGCAAGCTATGCTGGTGAAGGTGAAAATATTTAAACATCCACTTTACTCTCTGAGCCTTCCTTAGGGTTTAGCAGAGATTTGTAAACTGATGCTTATTAATGTAAAATAACTCCTCCTTCCATAAGTGCAGATTTACCGTATTTTGTCTTGTTTATGATGTAATGTTTTCCCTTGAAACCCTCAATAAGAGAAACCACCAGTAACTGAGATGATATGTCAAATGTAAAGTTCCACTGGCACATTGTGGGAAGAGTTTATCACAGCAGAGCTTTCAATATGAAGTGGATAGAAAAATGAATTTCCACATCATAAATGTAGAAACACTTACAGGCTGTGTATGCCTGAGTTTCAGCCCATGATTTATTCATTCAACCTACTTTGTTGACATGAGCACAAACACAGCACCGCTGACCACCTCTCTGCAACAAAAGCTGAACTTTATTACATCCATGAAAGGAGACTTCATTGCAGGATTGTTGTACCTGCTTTATTTCTCTCCAGGTGTACTCCGACCGGCAGCTGAGCTCACCTTTGTAAAGACTCCCAGGACTCGCTGCTAGCTTTTGGCATTTTGTAAATGTTATTGTCAAGCTTTGCTTTTACAACCAGGAGATGAAATCACAGCACACATTGAGCTGTTGGTTTCCTTTCCTTTTGTGTGAAAATAATGCTGACATACTGACCACAGCTGATGTTAGTTAATTAAGGAGACGTTCACAAAGGTGCCATTTATGGAGCTGTGTTTTTTATGTTTTAATCCTTACTAGCTGCTTTCATAGATTTTCTTTTGTATTCAACCCTACTCTATTCAGATTTTTGTTTCTCTGTCAGGTTTTAAGGGCTGTGAGTGAATTACCATATTTTCCGGACTATAAGCTGCTACTTTTTTCCGACGCCTTGAACCCTGTGGCTTAAACACCGGTGTGGTCATGTATCGGCGGCACGAAGCTCGTTGGCTTTTTACAAGCTAGCAAGCTCCGTGCCGCTGATACATTTAGCCTCGTCACATCAGACCCGGTCAGAGTGGACCACATGAAACTGTTCGAATGAATTCAATAGCGGCTTATAAACAGGTGCCCTCAATAGTCCGGAAAATACGGTACTCATAAACACAGCATACTGAATACTGCAATGTAAATGTGGCAATATTTTCCACATTTAAGCCTCATTGTAGTGTCACCTGTGAGCACCTTGCAAATCACATTCGTGCCACCTGTGCACCCTTCCAGTGTCATTTCTCGAGCACGGTGTCACCTTTGTCACCTTTGTTGCGATCTGCATCGTCCTACTGTCACCCAAATGCTCCCTCAAAGACACCTTTGTATCACCTGTTAGTCTGACACGTCTGCGGCACAGCTTGGTGTCTTGTGTTACTGTGGAAAGGAGGAGACAAGATAGAAAAAGTCCATCCTCCTCCTCTTTGTTTCTCCGTGCCTCGCTAGACTCCGTCCTCCCCCCCCAACTGTGTCCATCTGTTCATCTCTCAGCGGAGCAGGGTGAGGAGGAGGTGAGACATGCATACGCAGGCACACAAACACTTACATGGGCTGTAAACATGTACTCTCCACTGACACACACGAGAGCCACACACACAAAGAGGCTACACTTGAAGTCCAGCAATGGGCATTATCCTCTTGTTATGAAATTGTTCGATTGCAGTGTTTGACTTGCTGTGTTGAGGTTAAACTGTTGCACAAATGACTATGATTTCTGTGCAAGCTTGAGGAGATGTGTGAAATGTAGAGTTTTTTTTTTTTAACTTTGGCAATATTTTATAAAAGATCCTCCATTTAAAGTTTCTATTTCTATTTTCATGCTACCGAAAAGCTGCCAAGAAAAGGAGTCCTTCCTCGCTCCACTCAGAAGCCATGAAACCATATGATGAATATATGATCTGTTTTCCTTGGTTGGTTGTTTGTTTACATAAACTAAACTCGATGACAGTTGGTCTGAGCTCACTAAACTCTTTCTGGATTAAAATTAAAGTCTTTTTCATTTAAAGCTCTCAGTCTGTTTACACCAATGCTAAATATTACTTGGCTGTGTAATCGATAATTAACTAGCATAAAAAATATCACTACTCACCAGCCACTTGTGAAAGTTTTGCTCAGTTTTGTCTATTTTTTCATCACAGCAAAATGACTTGACAAAATATTTATTTGAGAAGAAGTATTAAATATAAAGCGACAGGAAAACAACAACAGGATATTAAAATGTGTTATATAAAAGGATCTGGAAGCAGAGTCACATGTTCGATGTTCAGTGCACACTTTCTGAAATGCAACTTACAAGTGAAAGCACATCACAAGTTGGATTTGGTAACCCCACACTGGTGGGAATGGTCCCCCTGAGAACGACGTTACCACGGTGATAAGGGCGCGCTCTTTGCACTCTGACCTCTGCCCTTTGCCACTCTTGAGGGGGCATGTGCCGTCAGCGCTGCGAAGAGGTTCCCTCCACCCACAGACTCATCAGAGATCCCCCGATGAAAATGGATGTTGCAGCGAGTGTGTGTTCGAATGTGTGTGTTTGTGTTTGTCTGCATTCATTTTTGAAAGTAGGTGTCTGTGTGTAGACGGTGTGTAGACGGTCTTGCCCCTGTGTGTGTGTGTGTGTGTGTGTGTGTGTGTGTGTGTGTGTGTGTGTGTGTGTGTGTGTGTGTGTGTGTGTGTGTGTGTGTGTGTGTGTGTGTACGGATTGCAAATGCACACAATGAAAAAGAGAGAAGAGGAAAGGAAAATGCAAATATTTGATCAATTGACAGCTGCTTTAATGTGTAAAGCCAACAGCCAGGCAGCAGAGGAACGCTCCCTTTGTACAATCACATTCTCATTTCCTCTGCATATTGTTTCCCTTCCTGGTGTGTTTCTGTCAAGCCGGGCTGAGTGTCATATAGACTCTGTTTCTCTACTTATAGCACATTGTAGTGTGAGCGTAAATCACAGGGAATAAATCATCAACAACACGTTCTTGTAAGGAAGTAAACTTAATCACTCATCAATGAGTGACATCATGGTTGATAAGATGTTGTCACACAAAAACAGGAAAAATATCATTATAGTTTATAAAAATATTTTTCTTGCTCACACACTAACACGTGTTTGATCTCAGATGGTATAGTGTCTGTGGAAGAATTTCACATAAATTACTCTTATTTGTCTTTTTTTTTTTTTTTTAAAGTACATCAATTTCAAAATCTGAACAACCTTGGTTCACCACTTTGCAAACCAAACTGTTTCTCTCTAATACTTACATATTGTATTTACGTATTGTATAATGCCACATCAGTAAATCTATATAGCCAGAATATTTAAATTTATTACGTCACATGGACTTTTCAAAGTCAAATCAGTTACAAGAAAGTGAATTAATTTATTCATAGAAAGCTAATATAAGCAATAAGAAACAATCAAACATCTATAAAATAGAAATACAACAAAACAACATGTGGATCAAATATAAAAATAGAAGAAAAACTGATATTTATTATTGTGTTAAATCTCATCCTTTGAGAGACAAATTGATACATGACCTTTCCTTTGAACAAACCTCTCTGGTTATTGCAGGCCAAATA
>OOFC01005376.1:9996-22270 GCA_900323345.1 Pseudochromis fuscus
GGAGGAGCAACACAGGAGCCGAGCGTTTGATGTGACAGCTGGAGATTGTAAGAATGAGGGGTGACACAGAGCTCCAGCTTTCTCAGCCCTGGCCGGTCACCCAGTCAGCCTGTCAGTCAGTCACTCTCCCAGATTCCAGCTCTGTTTACTCTTGTGTTATTAACGTGTGTGAGTGTGTGTGTGTGTGTGTGTGTCCATGTTTATCCTCAGGCAATAGATCTGGGAGAAGTGACAGTGTGGTGTGGCCCTCTGTCAGTCGCCCAGTAAAGTGGCATGCGTGTCAGCTCTCCTGACAGACGCTCTCATCCTGCTGGCCAACGATGGCGGCTGCAAATGTGGGACATGTCTTGTGACAGAGCGACACAGCCTACACGACAACTCGGCGTGCAGACAGGACACGAGCAGTCAAGTTTGATGTGAGGGGGTCACCGCTGAGGGCCCGGGCTCTCGGAGGGTGAGTGAAAGCTGCAGTGATCTCTGCACAGCTGGAGACGAAGCAACTATGCTACACCTCACTTACAGTCCTTTGTTGTTGTTTTTTTTAATGCATGTAAGAGAAACCTGTTTTTGTCAGAGATGTGCAGTTGTGGGTTTGTATGTGCCACGTGAAGCTTGTTAACATCAATAAATCATCATCCCACTCTCCAACGCTGCTGTGTGCAAATAAGTCAGTCACCGGGAAGACTGGCAGCCTGTACCCGCCGTGATACTTCATCTAATACTGCACTGATCCTTGGGTTGCTTTGCTTAAAAAGCTTTAGTGGTTTTCCACACCAAACAGAGAGAGGGGGCACTGCTCTTACATGCAACGGGAATTCAAACTATCACAGATTCTCTCAGTGGCTGGTGACATATGGTAGATGAATGAAAAATCTGTTCCAACAGTGTCTTTGAAACAAGAAGCAGAAGTGGTTGTGCATACTTAGTATTTTTGCATAGACCACCTCTGAATGATTGGAGATAAAAGACACTCATGTGCTTGGAAAACTTAAGGGACCGTCCACAAATTATAAGGGGAGGGGAGATATTTTTTTCTGGGGGAACTAGAGTCATATTTTTGTGAAAGTAGACATGGTTCTTTTTTGAAAGTTTCTATTTCAGCATTTTCTTTGCAAAGAGAAAATATTTAAGAAAAGATAAAAGATGACCACATTGGTTCATAAACATGCACTTTTTCCAATGCAGGGAACAGTCCAGTCTCTGTTTGGGGGAATATTTTCACACATCACCTTAAACGCTTTCTTTAAATTTCCTCCTTCACTTCACAATATAATAATAATAATAATAATAATAGAATAAGAATAAAAATCATAGTGTAATCTACAGACATATAGAAATGGACAAAGCAATCAGGCCTCCAAAATGAAGTTAATGCATAAGTTGATAAAAGTGCAATACTCCTGATGGTCACTAGATGCTGGCTCCAAAAAACTCTGGCTCCAATTGACCTAAATTCAAAATAATTCAAAGTAATTTTCCATCATGAAATACTAATAAGTTATTCTGATGTCATTAGATAAAGTGGATTCTCCTACTCTAGTCGTCCATCTAAGAAAAAAAATCATAATTAATAGATATTAGTGTCCAAAAAGAGGAATATTTAGGGGGTTGGTTAATTTGATTGACAAGTCTGGTTTCCAATGAGACCAGCACTGAAGCTGAGTCTCATACACATTGGGCAATGACCTCGGGTTCAAGGGTCAGACCCGCCTCCTTACTCCTCCCTTTGTATCAAAATATGGTCACGTCTGGCTCTGCACAACCAACGTGATGATGTTCAAATGTCGATTTCCTGGCTTCAAAACACAAAGCAGTGGGTGATATATAACAGTATCCAAGTTCAGTCTTTAAAAAAAAAATAAAAAATCTGAATATAGCTATATTTAAAGCAGATACTTCATCTTGATTTCTTTAAGCTCGATAAACATGTGCATCAGTAAACAGGCAGCTGTTACAGTTTTGTTTAAAAGTCTGAATAAAATATTAATAATAAGCAAAATGGTTTAAATGAGCAGCACTGGCAACTAAATGAACCTTGTAGTTTTCTAAAATGCTGTTCCCAAGGTCAAGAATGAACTGTAACCCTCAGTTTTTCAGCCATGAAAGAATAACTCATGTTTAGGGTGCTCCAAAAAAAGTGAAAACAACAACAACCACTGCTGACGAGGATCCTATGAATAGTTACTGTGTTCAGATGTTCAGTGCCTTCATCATCAACAACACATTTGCAGTGATCAAAGAAGTTTTTTTTCCATGTCAAACCTGCAGTTGTTTTGGTTATACAAAAATCCCCTCATGCAATTCACATTGTCTGCCCACAGATGGCACTATCCGCCACACCTGAGCTCTGACTCACACTGCTGATCTGTGCTCACATCAAGATCCTCAGGTTTCTTTTCAGACCCCAAACAGTTAGATACTTCATCCCCTTCACTGCGCGCCTCATTGCTCTGGCACTCTACAAGGATGCACCGCAACCTCCCAGAAATGTGCCCGGCCACAGTTTATCATTTACTGCATTACGAGCATTTAATGGCACAATTGTACTGGATTCTGAGAGCAGCTGATTTATTGATCACTGTCCTCGGCTGAGCTGCAAATACCCAGATAGTTACCAATCAGAAATCCCCACACAGCCTTTCTTCTGAAATGTTTTTTCATCCTGCGCCACAGGTGAGAAGAATCCACTGAATACTTGTGGGGCGTCACGTGGCGACAAATGCATATGCGAGGTGTTCTGACGTCGAGTGTGGCCGTTTGTGGCTGTCAAGGACTTTGTCTATCCATCACGGAGGAAGAGGAGGGTTGAGCTGAACAGCCGTGGTGGGGAGGAAGAGGAGGGGAGAAGCAGAGGGCGCCTGACAGATGGGCTTAGTGAGTGAATCATTGACAGGGGCCTGCTAACGGATGCTGGCTCCATCAATAGCTCAAAGCCCGTGTGATGAATTACTGCAGACAAACAATGCTGAGTAAGCAAATGTGTTTTTAACAAAGCCAGGTGAAAATATCGGAGCTTCTTTTCAGAGCTTCAGACATCAAAATGTAAGCTGTATTCATGTGCACATCATTTTCTGGGTATATAAGGACACGCTGCCAGGCAACGGCAAAGGATAAAGCATGGTATTCAAATACATTTAAACATATATATGTATACTACTTTGTGTGATTCTGACTCTTATTTTAATTATAATTGTAGACTTTACAAATATGTGACAAATAAATCCCAAAGATAAGATTTATTAATACATAATTGAAGTTATAATAACATATAAGCACATAACCATATACTTTGTAGACCAAGACCAGAGGACAGAGCATATTTCAGTACAATAATAATAGTTCCTCAGATTGTGATTAAAATCTAATTATAACTAACTATAGATTTCTATTAAAGAGCAGTTGTAGCCACTGATGTTGCTAAATCAACCCAAACTGATATCTTGAATGATTATTTTAAAAGAATAAAAATCAGAGAAAGTGTGTGTGAAATATAAAAGTTCATATCAAAAGTCTCACTTTCCACTTCACCTTCTTGGAAAGAGTTAGCCTAGAAAATGTTAGCACCTCCCTCCTCGAAAACCTAATCCTCTCCCCGCCTCTGTGTGTCTCCTCCTCCCTATTACTGCAGACAGAGCTCCACCAGGTGCTGCTGGAAACAATGGCTGGCCCATACAGGGATCAATGCCAGGCCACTGATGGGCTCTCATTCCTTCACCAGCAGACGTGATAAATGACATGGCCCATATGTTTCAGCAGCCTAGACTCCAGCCATCAGCCTCCTTTGTCTCCACATCTAAAGGGAGTTATGCTGTAAAAAAAAAAAAAAAAAAAAAAATGTAATGCGCACACACAAGCACAAACAAGGCAACTTAGACACGCGCATGTTTTGGTTGAAAGCCGGGATATGCTGTATTAAATGTGCTGTTGTTTGGACAAGAAGTGATGACAAAGACTCGCTAATTGGAGGCAAATCCCTATTGTTTATATGAACAGATTTGAGCAACTACAGTATGTGATCCTTTTTTAAAAATTTGTGTATGCTCTCTTTCCTCCTCCACCTCCTCCTCCTCCTCCTCCTCTCTCTTCTCCTTGGCAGCAGTAAATCCTGATGTCTATACAGGTAGCAGTGCTCTGGCCCCTGCCGGCCGTGTCCCAGGTGTCTTGTCAGCTGTCAGAGACGTCCGACAGCAGACAGGGATGGCATGACCAGCGGGCCGGGCCGTGTTGGACGGGTCAGCCGTCAGCGTTGTGGACAGACAGGCATGTGGCAGTGATCTCCCTGTGACAGGCTGTCAGAGCCGCCGGAGAGCCACCAACCAGCACTCGCCCCCTGTCATCCCACCTGACTACAGACAGGGGGGAAGCTCTGAATTCTCAACTTGGCACCCGGACTCCACTGCTGCCTCCCCCGCTGCCGTACAGTACATCCATAGCAGCTCCTAAATTCAGTGGGTTTCTTTTATCTAAGAAATGCACCGGTGTAGTAGCTGGCTGGGTAATAGCGTTGCTCTGTATTATATATTCTAATTCAATGTTTACTGAAAGGATGATGCAGTAGAAAGTGCTTTTACTTTCTCCACTTTGTGAAAATGTATACCCGCGGGGCACACATAGTGAAAAACCAGCAACTCCTACAACCAGAGGAGACGCAAACCTGTCAAATGACATAATTGCCATTTTATAACAAGATACATCCCCACAGCCTGTGATCCTTTGGCTTGATGGGAGTGTATGTTTGAGTGTGTGTTTACCCCCAAACCACTCTCAGCTCCCTATTCTCTGTGCGCCCGTCTGACAGGTGACATTTGGAGCGGTTCAGGAGATGTATATGCCATTTGTATCCATGGCAGGGTCAGAGCATGTTACATGACCTGCAGGACAGAGAGCTGGAGAAAAGATACTAATCTCGCCCGGGGATCAATACTGCACAGAGAGGAACTGATAATTGACCGCTGTCAATCAATCAGGGCTGTGTTTGTGCAGCCATTAAATGTGTCTTTGAGGGAAAAGGATAAAATGCAGGCTGAAATTAGACCTTTATTAAGCATAAGTAAACACAAAAGTCCTGCACTGAAAATGCCACTGAGGTAAAAGTACTCATAATGCAGAAAATTACCCTGTACATATTCTACTGTTGAAGTACAAATCACCCAGAGAGCACAAACCTCTGCAAAGGCATAATCCAGTTACAGTGACGCTATAGACACTGTCGCCCTCTTGTGGTGACATAGCTACAGAGCCCCTAAAGGGACATGAAGAAAAAAAATTGATGAAGAAGGGAAAAAAAGAGCTGGTATCTAGTGGTACTAGTATCTAGTAGTAGTGCTATCTACTGGTACTCACGATATAGCATTTCCTTCAGTTCATGAATTAGCTTGAAAATTACTGAACACCGCCAGTCACAGGCGTTATGCCACTTTAAGGTGGACCGGGAAATTCATCCTCTTCTGTATATCTAAAATGCTAACTCGAGATAACTGTCTCATGCGCAAGAAGGGATAACTATCTCGTGCACACCAGTTAGCTTTTCCGGTTGTATCTGCGCACTCGAATTAGCATTTCCAGTAGACAGAAGAGGCTGAATTTCCCGGTCCACCTTAAAGTGGCATAACGCCTGTGGATGGCGGTGTTTAGTCATCTTCAAGTTAATTCATGAACTGAAAATTTGAACAAATTATGCATACTCTTCTGTATTCCAGAAGTGCTATATCCTGCGCACGAGATACAACCGGAAATGCTAACACCAGATAAGTATCTCATGTGCACGAGATACTTATCAGATACCTGCACTTTTTTTTTTCTCCATCAAAATATTTTTTTCCTTCATGTCCCTTTACATAGCAACACTAACTGGGTAAATAATTTGCTCATCCACTGTATAATAATAATAATAATAATAATAATAATAATAATAATAATATTAATAGACATATACATATAGTGGAGTAAAAACTACACCTTGCCACTGACCATCGACCCTTCTTGTGTACATTTTGCTGTTACATTCGATTATACACATATACACACATAATTAAATCTTATTTGTTGTTTTGTATCATTTAGTTGAGATAACTTTTCACCCTTTCAGGAGCTCTTATCTCACTCACACAATTTGCTCTCTGTCTTTGATGTTTCTTTAGTACTATTGCTTGCTTTTAATACTGTGCAAATAAATAAATAAGTACCAAAAAACAACAAAGTACAAATATTTAGATAAATAATGAGGACCCTAAGTACTTGATTACTTTCCACCATCAAAAATCCAAAACACATCACAGCTTCACATGGCCTCACAAGTTTCTAGCTTTGGTTGCAATTAATAAATATGTATATAAAAAAAGCCACAGAGACATGAAACATGATCCTTAAAAAAAAAAAATCACCTCAGATTACCTGTAAATTTTACAATACAGTCACCTCACTGTTCTGTGATCTGATAATCACAAGACAGAGTCTCAGATAGAAGATTTCATCACTAATTATCTGAGGGATGATGCTGCGTATACACTCTGCAATCATGGAGGCATTAGTTATACAAACCAGAGTACATCCGTAAACATGTCTGTGACGTGAGTGATTGAACACTGTCTGTTTCAGCTAGCATGTCTGACTGTGTTAATGGGTGCTGCACTTAGCTACGTCTGGTCTGGTGCACCACAGAGGCTCAGAGGATGCACACACATGAGGACACACACATGTAGACCTGCGTAAACAAAAATGCAAAAACACTTGGACATGCACACAGGCACACACACACACACACACACAGTACACCAGAGGCGTAGACTACAAAAGCATGTGATGTTCAGAGAGGAGGTGACATCAGAATATGCAAAAAAGACTTTGCCGCAGGCCAGAGATTTTTAATGATGAATCCATTCATTATAGAATAAGGTCATTATGCTTTTGTTGTCATGAAATGTACACATTCATCATCAGTCCACCCAGGACCGAGTCCATTGTCCCTCTTCTCCAGACGACCTTGGATGGAAAATTTATAAAGCGAAAAAATAACAAACACACACAAATACAAACACAGACATGCGCAAACATGCATACTAGTGCACACATCAGCATCCCCAAGGACAGCAAACATACACACCGTGAAATATTTTCCTAAACCATGTTCATTTCATCACACCATTTATAAAGCATGAGAGGAAATGCACCAAAATGATGTCTTTTTGTGCGTGTTGTTCAGCTGTTTCATATCCTTACCAGAGACTAAACCAGATATATGAGCCTGTAATGAAACATTTTATGCTAATTGTATTTGTTTATGAGCAAATTAATGGCAGCCGTGCAAAACGGATGATGATGTGAGCACATACACAACATGATAGGATTCCTGAGGAATTCATTAGCTGTTTGCAGGTAATTAGAGGAAATAATTAAGGTGATTAGAGTGCGTCACAAGCACACACACTCACACACACACTCACAGAACACCAGTACAGTATACATCAAAAGATCTCCCCCACCACCCTCCCTGGTTTTCTGCAACTCTTTGTGAAAAGTGCTGACAGTGCTGTCTAGAATAACCCAATCACTGAATACAGAGAGATTTTGATCCCTTTTTCTCCCCTCATCTTCTCCGTCCTCATAGGTCTCCTGTTTGCCAGGTCCCCCTCCAGTCACAAATCCCTCATACCGAACCAAGTCGCAATGTGACACATGCAGAGGTGGCATATTGGTGAACCAAAGATACAATCGAGTGGAGAGCTCTGGCAACACAATGCAGGAGTGATAAATCAACAAGCTGGAGCTCCCCAGTATAGACAGCACAGCATCAGAGACAATAGCCTGCTGTCCATCCGAATACCAGGGTTGTAATATATACACACACAGGCAGAGACACACATACACACACATATAGAAATATAAATGCTGCACTAAGTCAAGCACATCCTGCAAAAATCAAATGTTCATGTGTGTAGCAGGAGCTGTAACATGGAGGGTAAAACCCACTGATTATCTGAGTGTAATAAGCAAGCAGCCTCTTCTCCAGTGTAATTGGTCTGCAGTGGATCTGCAGCCGAAGCTCGTTAGTGTCACAGCAGAAATAATCACGCAGTAAAAACCCCTCCTGTGACTGATCACCATATATCATACAGATACACACTTACAGATGCATGAATGATTCCCTCATACACATACGCACAAGCCCTTGATAGGTGGAGCTTTAGTGTTATAATGCAGATTTGTGCATTAATGCAGGATCTAGAGAGGGAGCTTAATAGGTTGTCATGTGAATTGGAGGCGCTTTGATTTATTTGGATAAATCTTTGTTGCTATTTTGTACAGAACTGTTTAAAATGTCGGCTTTGCTTCTATCACCTCCTGCCTAAACACAGCAGAAGCATCAGCACAAATACAATTTGATCTTTTCCCACTGGAATATGAAAATCTCCTGGTGACTGTGCTATTCTGTACATACAATCTTCTGAACCCCACACAGTCAAATATCTTCTGCCATTCAGATTTTTCAAGTTCAAGAATATGAGATTTTGTTGATGTATGACTTCTGCATTTTCCACAAAAACAGATTTATTTTTCTCACTTTTTTCAAGTTTCAAATTTAGAAATCCTCTCTGTGTGTTGAATAAAATATTTATTTTCTTTCTTCTTAAATGTCCTATCTCATTACGCCGCTGCAGAAGCGCCTATGTATGCTGTTCCAGATGCGGGAGCTTTAAGAAAAACCTGCTCTGATTTCAGCCGTTAAACAATCGTAGAAAATATCAGTGAAACCGCTGATGTGCCTCTGAGAGCAGCAGTTCTGCACGGCTGCTTCGATGAGGAGAAATACTGAGTAGATGGCATTGGAGCTATTACAGTTAAAAGAGTGTAGACGCTTTCATTGTTTAAGATGAAGGTAAAAGGCAATATGTGTGTGCGTGTGTGTGTGTGTGTGGGTGGTGACTGATGATCCTGATTCAGAATGGGGACCTACACAGCGTCTGAAACAGAATCAAACTCCAACACCCAGGTATACACCACCTGCACCAGAAGTCATTTAAATGTCCTCCTGGGCCATCGTAACATCAGGAAAATTCAATCACCCTGTCTGCTGTTGGAGGGGGGACAACGTTCTCTGAGATTACTTGCAAAGAAACTTAATAGCTAAGAGCATTAAATGCTGGTTGTTGCTAGTACTGCTGCCAATAGTGAATAAATGATTTTGGCAGTGTATACAGACAGGGAAATCAATACCAGAGGGTTTTCTGTGGCGTTGGGCTTCTGTATTCATGTAAACATGGGAAGTGGTTTTCTTCACACCTCAGAGCGAGATTACCTCTCACCACTGGAGGCCTGCCCGGGTGCAGAGGAAGATGCAGCTCTCAGCTTGAGTCTGCCACTGGCAGGAAGATGATATTTGAACATCACCCATTCTAATACGACGTATGCAAATATCAGGCTTTTTTTTTTTTTTCTTCCTTTTTCTTTTTCTGGTTGCCCACGCTACATGTCAATGTAGGGGAAAAATCTCTGCTTTGATGAGTGAGTGTTCAGGCAGAATAACTGTTGCACATTTAGTGGCAGCTGCCTAGAGGGCTTGAAATTGTGTGATCAGTGATAAGCTGCAGCTATATTTCATGAAGTGTTTCTGTTGCGGTAGTCTAAGCTGCTGGCTCTTTTGCTCTTTCTCTGTCCCATCCCCTGTTGTGACCCCGCTCTCCATATCTCCATCCAGACTTCAGTTAGGGGGCAAATGGGGGGACGGAGACAAGAGGCTGAGAGAAGGCGGAGGAGGAGGAGGAGGAGGAGGAGGAGGAGGTGGTGGCGTGCGGGGGCCACTGCTCAGCCATAGTGACCGGGTGAAAAGGCAGTGCAGATGTAATTTGTCCTCAATGGCTGTTTGGGAAGAGTAATTGTGGTGACATTGGCGGGTCGATAGTATGGATTTTTTGTTTGGAGTGCCCTGTGTGTGTGGTGCTAAGGGGAGGCCAGGAAATATAACACTGCTGCTCAAATACAATAAAAATGGATCGAGGGTGTGGTGGTTGTTTGCAGAGCTGGTAGCCATCGTTTGGCTGTGGATGTCATACTGTAGCTGCTGTGGTTATCAAATACACCCCGCCGTTCTGCCCTATTAACACCAAATGTTCGAGGCTTCAAACAGGTCTTTCAAACAGGTTTAAACGCTGGAACAAAACCATCATTTAAGAGTTGTTTCACTGGAGCAAATATGTCTCTAAATAAACTATACAAAGGAGTGACTGTTTTCAAACGCCGATTTGTTAAACCCATTTTAAAGCACTTCCCGGAAAATTGTGACACACTGATAATGATACATAGCACTCAAATAGTCCGTAGCAGGAGGGCTTGGCCCTGAACGCTACAGCGTGCTGCTAATTTACAGGAAAATGTTGAACATTTGCCGCAGTCAGAGGGTTGCTTTATTTGACCCTTGTTCCAGTGACTGTACAGTAACAGCAGGGGGTAAGGAGGAGGCCTCGGGGGAGGCCAGTAGCTCTGGTGTCCCAGTCAACTCTAACATGATCAGGCAATGGTGTGTGAGCACAATGTGTTTTGTCCAGCCTTGGAAAAGTAATGAGGGAGAAGAAAAGAGGTTATGACACGATGGAGGGACATATACTGTGCATCTGAGATTAGATGCAACCGTGCTGGAGCTGTAAGTCCAGCATGCATGTTGTTGACGCTCACATGAACATGCATGCAGATACATAGACAGTGCAGTCAGTGTAGTTTGGTGTGTAATCTGCCTGATGTACCCAAAATGATACTCCTCATTGACCTCATTGTTGCCTCCTCTGCTCTTGAGGTGTCAAAAACACAGACTCACTTGTACGGATTCAGCACTTCTTTGGCATTCATCCTGGAATCAGCTCCTCACCATGTTGATAATGAACAGTGTGTCGTGTCTTAATAGGATGCTTCCCACCGCACCAGGGCCACCTCGTCGAACACAGCCAGGCCGTCCCTGTCTGTGTCACCCCTGTCATCTTACATCAGATCTTGTTTCACTCCAAAGCGGTGCTCTTTGGGTAAAACCATTAACAGAGTCAACAGACACAAACAGGACCACATTTTGACACTCAGCCGCCGCTCTGACGTAACCGAGAACGACACCTGACGTGGGGAAAAGGTCACACGACTCGTCAAAGAGACAGGGGTGCCTTAGATGGACGACGCGAGGACTCAAAAATGGACGCCTCCCGACGGTGATGATGGACACATGGCTGAAGCATGGCCTTCTGGGAGCGGTGGGAGGAGTGGACATCCTGCCGGGAAATGTCCCTTCCGGTTCCTCCAGCCCGCTGACGAGTGGTGTCCTCGCTGATTTCACATGACGAGGCTCACACAAAGTAAGCAAATCAAATGTGGTTAAGTGTGGACAGTTTCACATGTAATCAGGGCAGCATGTGCATTATCTAAGATGTTAGATGACAGGTCGGCCAAAAACAGAATAATCTCCATATTCTGATATGGACATTTCATTGTAAACGCTTGTGCAAAATAGACACACCACATTTTTGCTGTTTTACTATTTGATCTTTTTTTTTTGTTGTTACTATTTTGGCTTTATTCAGACAGTACAGTGGGGACAGACAAGAAATTCAGTAAAGCAGGGGTCTCCAACCTTTTTTGCACCACGGACCGGTTTAATGTCGGCATTATTTTCATGGACCAGTCCTCAAAGTGTGGCAGATAAATACAGCAAAAATAAAATAACACGACCAGTATAAAAAACTAATGTTTGCCTTTTGCAAAGAAGCTCTCCAAAGACGTTTGTTTTTTACTCATTTTTGCTTGTTTGGGGAGTTATTTTCTGGGTAACGTATCTGATCACGTGACCGAGACAAGCGTATTGACGTGTCAAGAGGCACAGACGAAAGTTAGGTCAGCGAGAATCCGGTCGTTTTTCAAAATAAAACGTCTTTGAGACTCTACTTATCAATATAATGGAAATTATATAAATTATTAATTCTTTCTGTACAGCCCGGTAACAAATGCCTCACGGATCAGTACCCGGTGTTTGGGGTCCACTGCAGTAAAGAACAGGTAATGGCATTTTGGTACTCACCATCAGGTCACCTATTTTTGGATGTCTTTTTTATTTCAAATACACTCTAGTTCAGGGGTGGGCAATCCTGGTCCTCGAGGGCCGCTATCCTGCATGTTTTAGATGTGTCCCTCTTCCAACACACCTGATTCAAATGATCAGCTCATCATCAAGCTCTGCAGAAGCCTGATCACGATCCTGAAGATTTGAATCATGTGTGTAGGAGGAGGGACACATCTAAAAAAT
>OOFC01005381.1:3647-18783 GCA_900323345.1 Pseudochromis fuscus
AGGAGGAGGAGGAGGAGGAGGAGGAGGGTGCTCTGAAGGCACATAACCTCTGACACATCACACCCACACACTGACTTTAGACCAACAACGATCCATCATGCCTCAGGCCGTTCCCTTCACCTCTCAGTAGAAATGCAATAACAGGATATATCAAACACTGCAGGCAACACACACACGCACACACACACACACACACACACACAATCACAGATATCACTTCCTAATCAATAGGTGTATTGTTATTTCAAACCTCCACACTGAGTATCAATGGCTTCGTTGTGAATAAAAATATACTGTGCCTTTGGATAAGGTTAAGGCCAATGACACGTGTCTGCCGATGTGTGTGTGTGTGTGTGTGCGTGTGTTAATATTCAACAAAACTTGGTACTCAGGACCCCATGACCGCCAGCCTGCAACAGGGTTATTCTGTTTCTACAGGTAATGGCTGCATTCAGCCTGTCAGCACGACTAAAATACCCTCATCATCTTCATCATAAATAACCCCACATCCTGGTTATACATACTTACACTGTGAGGTATGGAGACATGCAGCTGTGCTGTTTCCTTGTACACAACATCAAGAACAACAGCATTAAAGTAGTTCTGTCAAAGTTTCTTGGCATGTGAATCATGCAACCCACACGAGGCTGCTTGATATGCAGACTGGGTCAAACAAGAGCCCTAAGACTAGAACAGTGGGCTGCTATAAATAAAATAAACAGGCGTTAAATATGTCATCTGTATTTAAAACAAGGTTATATCTGATGGTAGAGAGCTCTTGCGTGCAACACATCCACACAGCAGTGCTGCATTTAGGAGCTTACACATCAGCTTGCACCTCATTGGTTAATTGGAGACATCCTGTATGACTGCGTTTGAATGCACCGCAGACTGTATAGAGAAATGGATGAAGCAATCAGGTCTCAAAAGTGAAGCTAAATGCAAAAAAAAGGGCAATACTCCTGATGGCCAGTAGATGATGGCTCCAAAAAACTCTGCCTCCAATCGACTCTAATTAAGAAAAATACTCGGTCCAGTATTAGGCAGATATTCGGCATCAAAAAGAAGAAGATTAAGGGGCAGGGCTAGTTTGATTGACAGGTCTGATCTCCAGTGGTTTCAAAAGCAGCAAAGTTGATTAAAAGATGCAGTATTTATGTCTCTTGTCTTTAGCACATATTTTAAACAACCTCACGCCAAATCTGAAAGCCGATAGCTGAATAAGAACCATTTCATAACCATGTGGTTAATAACCCGATTTCAATAGTTGATGATTGATCAATCGTCAAAACAGTCGTTCGTTGCAGCCCTACAAATGCCAAACTCCTGCCTTGTAAAATCGAGGTATTAGCATCATCCATTCGATACACAGTCTACGTGATCAATACTTTGTGTTTGATGGTAAAATAAACTCCCTCCGCATGTTTAAATGTATATAGCAAACTCAACCCTAGAGGCCTGATTTAGGAGGATTTTGGACCCTAAAGCCGAGCCACAGGCCAGGAGACGTTGATATAAAGCAACACTGTGTCTCGATGGGCCCTTACATGTCTAATTAACCTTGTCCCAATGCTCTGTATTGAGATAGAACCGATGCTCTTCTGTGGATTAGACTCATAATCCTCAATTAGCGTATCATATATTGGACTTGTATGCTTTAGGATTTAGAGGACTTAGAAGCAGGACTAACTTAGATTGGCATGAAGGAATTTTGGCACAAGCGTGTCAGGGTTAGTTGGCAGCCATTCCCATTAGTCTCTGAATCAGTGCTGCTGTAGACAGTTTATCAAATAAAAGACCCGGGGTGCTGAAGAGATGACACTCAATGACAAAGTCAAAGTCACAAACGCTGCTCGTGTCCAATCCCGGCAAGAGGAAACGGCTGCATAAATCACACAAAACTTTCAAATATAACTGCAAAAGCCGTTGACAAATAACTTATATTCCCACAAAGCACCCTGCAGGTTTATCAATATGTTGCCACTGCTGCTGTGGGCTGCAGATCGAGTGTGAAAAATGAAGGTAAGCACTTCGCCTCAGTGCTGTGCTGCAGAAACAGGCACATCTGCACACTACTACACGTGTAACCGGTCCAGACTACATTGCAACTGCATGGGGAAGCAGTGCATTAACCATTAACACAAATCTGTCAAGGACCTTGAAACATGTGCCGTCTGTGAGCATATGGCAGGGTGACTGAGTGTGTGTCCTCCACACTGCTGTGCTGCTGCACCTGAAGGTCTGCTTGATTGGTAATTAATCCCAACATCTTTCCACAACCAAGCCCTGTCACAGCACTCTGCATTAACCGGTGGTATATCGCACGCAATGACAACTTAATGGGCATGTTGATTACAGTACCCGCCTGCGTTGGCCGTAACAGATTCAATACGGATCTAGTGCCCCTGTAAAAATATACTTTGTGGAGGTCAGGACAAACACCTGAAGCTGGTGGAGATCGCTGTCTTGCTTGGGGATACTTTTCAGGACTGATAAAAGAGCTGGACTCTGAGTGCTTTGGTTGAAAGACAGTAACTCAGTGTAAGGCACATGGTGGCCTCTCCCTGAACTGCATCAGCTCGTGTGGCGTCCATCCAGTACCTGCTGTGTTCAGAACTGGAAGCAGAGACCCTGTTTACACTGGGTTTCAAAATGTGTCTTGGGCAACTGGATCAGGTCTGGGGTCAACCATAAAGATCTGATCACTCAAACTGCATGCAGAAGTGGTCTGGGATGCATCTGACCACATATCTTATGTCCTCTCATCTGAAACAGTTGTGTACATTATTTTGCCTTCTCCTCTCTTTTATCTAACTGTGTTAACTCTTTATAAAAGCTGGTGAGCAACATAAAAACTTAATTTAGACATCTGAATGCAAGTGGTCAGGAGGACAGTTTGGAGACACATGTTAATACCGGTGTAAACAGGGTCAGAGTGTTTGGTGCATGGGCTGAGTGGAAAACAAACAATCTTGATGCATTCCCAATAACAACAGTTTTGTTTCTATGCAGCATTTCACGTGTGAATCTGGTATCAAATGAAGCCTATATGTTGTTGTGCATGTGTGTGTGTGAGCTTGGGGACGAGTGCTGACCTTGCGCTCTTTGTCTCCGTACTCCAGGCCCAGTGTATCCATGGCACGGACGATGGCGGCCAGAGATTGGATGGTGTTGCTGTAAACGACAGGCTTGTACTGCTTTACGTCATCGCCGGAGAAGCCGTCCTCGTGGATGATCCTGGACACACACACACACACGCAAACATGCAGGCATTAGTCAAAGTATTTTGGGCTTTTGTGCACAAGAGTCCCGTTACACAACCCTTATGTAGATAAACACCTGATACACAACACAGACAGGTGGCTCGATACAGCAGGAAATTCAAAGTTATTAAAAATGAGCTGTTTAAGTTCTCTTTGGTTAGATATAGGGAAATAAATGAGGTAGCAAGTTGCAGAGAAACACAGGTGGCTGAACGAGGGTTACAACAAAAACACAAAAGACAGAGAGAGTGGACCAGAGGGGAGGGGTCCATAACCACCAGGCTCAGCTGACATTTAGGCGCACACACAGCGCTCGCAGAAAGCCTATCCTGCTGTTTTAAATGCCAGGATGTCTTTCAGCGCAGCGGACACAAGGACACGGGGACAGCGAGACAGTCAGCCCGAGCAGACAGACAGTACGTATGGACAAATCTGACAAAGTCAAACAGAGAGGGATGACAGAGAGATGGGCGGCTGAGAACAACGCACAGGACACCACTCAGCGGCGGCCATGATGGAAACAGACAGATGCAGGTTGGGGCAAGGTTGTGAGGCGATGCAGACGGACAACATCCCCACACATTAATTAACGAGGGTAAACAAAGCCTCGCGTAAAGGATCGAACCACTGCCATTTTCTTCTCTATCACACCTACAGTGGCTTTCATCTGTGTGTCATCCAACTTCAAAGGTTTCACTGTGCACTGTAAATGTATTTCACTGAGGCTCCGCCCTCCTGACACGCCCCTGCCACCTGTTCACACTTGGTTTTAAGATACATTTTGTTATGCTTCTTGTTAATCGACACCAAACCACATGTGGAGGTGGTGATTTGACCACATGTCTTCTGTAGTGTAAACGCTAATATGTCCTGATGCATCCCCAATAAACGTTGAAGACGCATGTTGAATACAAGTGTGGACAAAGATGTGTCTCAGCTGTCCACTTGTGATCCGATCATCAGAGACACATTTTAAAACCAAGTGGAAACAGGGTCTTAATGTAGGTGACACTGTTTCACCTCTATGCTGCTGTACAACCAATCACCAATCCACATGTAGATCTAGACTCTGCACCCACATCCTCTACTGATAAATTAAAAACTTAAATAGAAATAAATGTTACTGAAAAAAAGAAATCCAACCAAAGAGGATGCACGACACGGTAAATGTCTTATACCTGTGTAATTTGACATTCATGCCCCAGCATGGCCTCCTTAAAGTTTAATTAGAGGGAATCTTGCACATTTAAATTAATTTATCTTCACACACTCACACACACACTGCTCTGTCACCTCCACAGCTGTATGCAGTGTAGTTAACATGCACCCGGGCTGGTCTGGAGAGTGTGTGTGTGTCTCCACATACAGCAACCGTACATCCCACTGTACATCTGCATGCAAGGTAATGTGTGTGTGCACAACTGTGTTTATGTGTGTTTGTGGTCTCGAGGACAGCACGGTCCTGAGCAGTGTAATGTTTCAGATCAATGAGGCAGCCTGCCAGTCCTATATAAATACACCACGCTTCTATTTACATCAGTGACTTTCACACGGACGGTCAAAGCCCAGATGCATACGGTGGAAGTAGCACAGATAAACGGCTTCATCCGGATCTGTGTGTCGCGCACATCCGCTAACATTAAACTGTAGATATGCAGCAGTGTACAAAGCATCGCAGCAGTAAATCGATTCCTGCAACTGCTCCTTAGCTCCGTGTGCACTTCTTTATCTTTACCCTCGTCTCCGTCTTCAGGACTTTGCCAGACGCACAGTTTTTCTGGAGACCCGCCTTCCATCTTTGCTTTGCACCAGAGAGGTGAAATAAGGACAAACTCTTAATTGGATGCTGCAGTCTCTGCGGAAATACTGTGGTGAGCCGAGGATGCCAGGAGAGAGAGGGGGGGGGTGATGTGTGTTGCATGAAGACGGAAATCAGAAATCATTTTAAAAACACAACCGGGGATTCCTAAAAATCATGGCACCTCAGCCGCAGTCCATGTTTCTGACACGAGACGTATCCGAGCGTTCAAATCTGGAGTTCAAATTTAACTCTTCCACCTGATCTTTAACTAGTTTAAGTAGGAATTAGCAGAGGAGGGCTGATGGCAGAACAGCAGCATCATTATGATGTTTCTAGAAAGTTAATACTATTATCTGTATTACCTCAGGGAGAGAGGCAGAAGGATAGTGATAAAAAAAACAGAAAACATATTCACGCAAAGATTTAAAATCATTGTAGCAAGTGTAGCAAGGTGTCACTGACTTGTTTTTCCTGTGTGTGTGTGTGTGTGTGTGTGACTGGCCTGCTGACGTGAGCTTTCATGCATGAGGACCTTTTCTCATTACCCACTCTCCAAGCCCTTCTGTCAGCAAAGAGAGAGCACTGTATGTGTGTGTGTGTGTGTGTGTGTCGGTGTGTATGTGTGCAATTTCACGTCGCTTTGGCACAATCTGCGTGGTGACCCGAAACATAGTTTAGCTTCACACTGAGCCAGACAGATGGACACGGAGACAGACATATGGGCAATTTAACCGCAACATTATTCCATGATATCATTACGTGGCGGCCATTTTGGAGGCCAAATAGCAGGTGTTAGGTGTAATGACATCTGTCAGCAAGAGATCAATAATCACATTAAACAACTGGCATTTGTGGTGTTCAGTTGTAATATCCTCTGACACTGGATTTACTGTATGTAATACATTTATCTGGTTTAAATTCATATTCATATTTGTGACAATGTAACTGACGGAAGAAGTGGTTACGATGCAGTTAGTTTATTTTGTCATTTATTACTGATAGTCCATTGCTTTAAGGGTTAAGGTTTAAATTTCCACTTTTAATATGTTGGAGGTTTAATGGAAACAGACGAAGCAACTGGGAAATTGACTGAAGTGCAAAAAAACGGTGATACCATCAATGACCACTAGATGCTGGGTCCAGAAAACTCCAATTGACTTCAACTTAAAAAAAAAAAAAAAAAATCAAGGTTTTCCAATCATGAAATACTTAGAGGTGTGGTTAATTTGATTGACAGGTCTGGCGTCTGATTTACAGGTGGTTTGGAGGCTCTTTTATAAATTGGACCATGTCCTCAGGTTTGAGGGTCAGACCCACTTCCTTCATGTCCAAATATGGTCATTTCTGGTTCCATAAAACCAAGAAGGTGATGTTCAAATCTCTCCTGGCTTCAAAATGTGACTCCACAAACCAATGAGTGACGTCGCACCATCTCTTTATTTGCATATTATAAATGATACAGCACAGGAGTTACTCACACTGGATATTAGTCAAACTGCTTGTTACTACTACTAATAATGTATTCCTTTATTTGAACTCAAACATCTGCATGATGCATTTGAACAATGAAACAGATCATGGACCATTGATTGGCTGATGGGAGTCACTGTGAAGGTAACTCATGTCAGACTGATGATAAAACTGTTTTTTTACATTCAATGCTTCCTAATGGGGAGTGAAGTAATACACAGAGTACTGAAGGTCAGTATTTCTCCTGACTCATGTAAAACAGCAGTCAGCTTCTGGTTGGTCAGTCATTACAAACTAATCAACTCCCATCAAACAACAAAATAAAAGTGGAAAAAATAAAGTTACAAATTATAAAAAGCTTCCAAAGATCTGAAATATGTCAGGAGGAGAAGGTGCAAAAATAAAAATCAAAAGGCTGCAAACAGTACTCAGACAGCAGGAGAGGATGGCTTTAACTAATTTAGTAGAAATACACACACTGTATCAAACACAACATGTCTGCCTCTCCCTCCTCTCTGTCTCCCATTATCCCCCACACTCATATTTTTATCCTCACACCTACTCATGTGAACACACACACACACACAAACGTAGCAGACTGTACAATTAGGTCTTTATCTCAGTCCTGCATTGTTGCTAGCTACCACTGTTTGTCCTGACACAGCCACACACACACACACACACACACACACACAGAAACACACACTCACACAAAACCCTGTGATTGGCTCTTTTATCACCACCGCTTTCCCTTCACTCACTTTGTGGTCTTCGTCGACAGAGCTCTTGGTCGTGACAAAGTGCACGCTGACCAATTCCTGTCAACACTGCCCGGACAGAGTTACCCGCATAACGTATGTGTGTGTGTGAGTGTGTGTGTGTCAGAGAGAGAGAGATGGAGAGCATTAGTGCAAAGAGTGAAGGAGGAAGAGGGGATAAAAATGTGATGTGTGATAATGGGCATGACAAAGAGCATGAAATGAGAGAGAGATAATCAGAAAAAAGAAGTTATAAATAACTGAAGGTGTCAGTTATTCACCCCGACACACACACACACACACACACACACACACACACACACTGAGATGGAGGCATCAGCTGCTCTGTCATTTGGCTCCACTCACTTGTCATCACACCTTGAGGTCAAGCAGCAGCATCCTGAGCTCACATATTCTCACACACCTCTGTGCCCTCAGCTCTGTATCACACACGTAACCCACTTTTAAAGCCGTGTTAGCTCTGCGGCTCTGGGGATGGCTGGTCGCTCAGCCGCTGTGCTACTGAAATATCAAAGTTCTTAGATGGACTGTTCAAAAATGTAGTGTGGATCTTGATGTTGTCCAGAGGATAAAACCTACTTACTATTGTGATCCTCTGACTAATCTTTTAACACAAGGTCTCAAAAGCTATTGATTTGTGACCAACACTCACGGATTAACAAAGTTGCCATCTAAACTTTTCCACTTGTGCTATAACTGGTGCCGAACTAATGCTAGGTGCTCGTCTGTTGGTCAGTGGTGTATCAGATAAATATGAAATATCAGAAACTGCAAAGGAAACAAAAAACACGTGGCTTAAATGTCCACTGGAGAGACTTAAGTTAGGGACAGATGAAAACATTTCAGATCTGTAGGAAGTGACTATAATGTTCCTCAAGTTAATACATGAAACGCTGCATATGCTACATTTTAATGATGTTTTCTAAATCTACTGACACCAATTAAGGTTTGAGAAATAATCATACAACTGCCCTCATCTTCAGAATTTAAAAGAATTGAAACTGGAACATAAACACATGCATAGGTTGATAGATTGTAACATATACACAAAAACAGTGGTGAACAGTCCTAATGTCACTAGGCTGCCATGATGATGACATCACATGGACTCAAGGCTGAATCTCCACTTCAGTACAGCAGGGGTGAAGCATGCAAGCTGCAGAAAGTGACTCAGAAGGAAGTGAATATGGATTTGTTGCTGATTCTACAGGAAGTAATGTACCAACAATCCTCTGTGTAGCTTCCACGAGATGAGCCCATGTGATGTCAGAGAATTTCAACCAATCAGAAAAACACTTTTTTGAATTTAACCATTTGAAATGGATGGATATCTTACTTATATGAGCTGTGAATCATTAGTTTATGTAATAAACCATCTTCCAAACTGTATTTTGAAGATGATTTTTTTGATTCCTTTAAAGCTACATTTTCACTAAAACCTAGCTATTGTGAGCTTGTTAGCAGCTCCAACCAAAAACCAAAAACGCAGCCACCATGTGATAAAATCCCTCCTGCTGTATTCTCCGATGTTGGATCGATGATGTAAAACACTTAAAAGCTTTACTCAGCTACATGCATCTACAAGTAAAATCCATATCCTCTTATGACCACTGTGCCCCTTCTCCAGTGTCTCTTTATTTCTTATCTATTAATGACCAGTCGACCATGAAGAGCCACAACGCTCCCCTCCATAACAGGTAGATGAGGAGTTTCCACACTGGCTCAGTATTTGGTTGTGGCGGTGTGTGTCCCTGCAGAGCCGGGCAGGGATCCTCCTGGCTCCGGGTTCGCTCATGTGCTGATGGAGAGTTGTGGTGCCAGGGGACACAGTCTGCTTCACACTGGTTCAGCAGGGATGTTAGGAGCTGCACACACATGCATGTAAACCCAGGCAGACGGGGAGAGCAGAATAATTACAGTTCAGTATTACATCTAGGGAGACCTCATTAAATCTGTCTGCCATTATCTCTCTGTTTCACTGTCACCTGTTATCTCTATCTGCCTCTCCTCTGCCAAGTCCTCTTTCATCCCACAGTCCTCTCCCTCTCTCACGCTCTGTATATTTTCATCCGACATCATACTTGCTCTCTGTCAGTCTCTCCCACTCGCTGCCATGTTCTCTTTCAACCCATCTCTCACTCCTCATTCCTAATTATTTCTTCCTTTTTATTATTTTTTTTACTCCTCCTCGTGCTTCCTTTCATTTTCCATTTGCAATTAACTATTAATTAAAAACACGGCGTTGATGCACAACACAGCCTCCCTCCATCCCCGGAGACAGATTTCTACAGGGAAACACACACACACACACACAGAGGACACATGTACGCAGGTGCTCACCTGGCCCAACGTAGTGTGACAGTTGCAGAGGGTGCAGTGTTATAGTTGTTGCCCAATTAACCGATAGGTAACAGCGGCTTCACAAAGACCCTGTTTACACTTTAAAATCCAGCGATCGGATCACAAGTGGACAGCAAGACTCGAGTATTTCCCCATGCTTTTGATCCACACTGTTAAAAATTGTTATTTATAACTTCTCAAAGAGCTAACTTTACATTTTTGTAGCCAACTGTGGACATATGGCATGTTCATTCAATTAAAAACAAAAGTCAGGAATGACACTCTTATATAGATCTCGATTGGTGATTGGTTGGACAGCAGCACAGAGGAGAAACAGTATTACAACTGTGCACTGAATAAGGACTAATTGAAGATATCATACTCCACTTAGCTCATGCACCAAACACTCCGGCCCTGTTTACACTTGGTTATAAAATGCATCTCATGTGATCGGATCACAAGTGTTCAGCCTTTTAAAACCAAGTGAAAACAGGGTCTCCCACCCAAACTGTCGCCTCGACATTTTTTCCCCCATTCATTCAGTTTGATGCCAACTGCAGTTCAAATCTTTGCTGCTGGTTGAAAACTGCATTAATCCCAACACTGCACTTTTAAAAAAGCAGCACTAAGCTCATGCAATGTTAATCCCTTTCTTTCTGCGATCGATGTATCGTAATCAGGGCCGAATAAAAACATGAGCTTTGTGTTTTTGTTGGCAGCTGCTGACATCTGGGGCCATATGTGGTCAATTTATTTCGACCACAATGAGCAACATTAGCTCATCTAAATCACACCCTCGTGTTTTCACTGGCAGGTGTGTTTGTTTCAGGTTGACATCTTGGCATCTTTAAGCGCTAACCTGCAAAACATCACTGTGAGATATGAGGTTTTGGAGAAAACACGCAGAATTCAGTGATGTCAAAGCAACTGCTAGCCAACAACATCTTTCCCTCGAGTTAATAGAGGTGTAAAAGTAAACAATTGAAGAAACTGTATGACCTCATTTGTCAGGGGTGTATACTTTCAGTACCAAAAAAGGCTTTTATTTTGAAAAATCTAAGCATTCAACTGTGTGTCACTGGTTAAGCTTAGGTAAATAAAAGTTTTACACAATATACTATCACCAAAGTTACTATTATGACTGCAATTGTTTGGATGATTGACCTCAACTAACATTAATCACACAAAAAATTCACTCGCAATTTTTTCTGTAACTTCCAACCTGATCTGGGTCATTACTTGTCCCAATAACAGCTTTAGATCAGCCACTACTCACAGGCCTGGTTATTTCTAAAATCCTGGCTACAGCCTCTGTTGGCAGAAGACTTAAAAGGAGAACGACTGTGTAAATATGTCATTTGTGAACCGCTGAAAACTCTATAAACATCATAATACAATGGAAAACCATTCAGGGGATTACACTGACGCATTACCAAAAAAAGTAAGCGCACAATCGTGTGATGTAAAAGAAATCGTTCTGCATTTCCAGTCGACAGGACGATTATGGGAAGTGGTCGTTCCAGGAGCAGTTGATAACATCAGTATTAGAGGCGGTATAAAGGAAACCTGTGACTCTGTGTGAGTCACTGCACGACTGATGGGACCTCCAGACGGTGGTTGTTGGGAATAATGAGACAAAGAGAGACAGAGAGAAGCAGGGACACAGGTTTAATCCGGTCACCTCAGACATAGCGCTGAAATGTAATTATTCAGATCTCCTGTCCTCTCCTGTTTCAGTATGAATTACTTACTTTGAGGGAGCATAGGGAAGCCTGGACACAAAGCAGGGAGAACTTCCTGATTCACAGCCATTGGACAGACCTGACTGTTTGTCTTATTGGTGAAAACTACAGAGAATTGTACTTTAAAAAATTATACATTGTGAGAAATATCTGTATATAACCATCTAAAAAACAGCTTAGATACAATATTTTATTATTATTATTCATTGTATGCTAAGGCTGCAACTAACCATTATTTTGAAATACGATTAATCAGCCGATTAGTCGACTAATTGGATCATGAATCGCATAATCATCAAATTGCTTTAATTTAGTTCTCAGCTTTTAAATTTACCATGAAGTTGCTTAAATAATGTGCTAATTAATTATAAAGATCAGTAAGATGGATACTTTGTTCAAAAATAAGTAGGAAGTAGCTGCTACTGATACCAAAAGTAAATCTGCATCACCAGTCGCCATATTGTTTACTTGCTGCTGACCGCTATTGTGCATGTGCAGCTCTCTGCAGAGATAGGAAGGAAGCCCTCACTCACACATCTGGCAACAACACCCGACAATTAAATTTCTTGGCAACTATTTTCAGTATTGATTTTTGTTAATTGTTGCACCGCTATTGTTACTTCCCAAAAAGCAGTAAACAAGGTGAGAACAAACAACATTTAGCATGTACTATGAGGTAGTGGAAAAATAAAAAAGAAGCATGAGTTAGATGCAACTTTTAAGAGTAAATATATGGATTATTGTACGTTTATTGTGTGTGTAAGGTGCCACATCGAGCCTCAAGAGCATAAATAAATATATAAATATGAAAATGTTTATGTTATATATGTGTATGTGTTAGCATTTACATTCAGCTCAAGATGGTGGTGTCACTGAGCCCTGCAGAGGATTGATGAGGTCTACTGGTATATTCAATTTAGCAGCCACTTGTTGTCAGTACTTGAGATTAAAAACACATCTTGTTCCTGTATTGATACAATGAGACGACACAATTGATGAGTCAGACCAGAGAAATAAAAAGTCCCGTCAAACGATCCAACAACAATGCAGAAGACAATACCCTATTTGACTAAAGCTGTGTGTCGACTCAACCTTGAGACAGTGCTTTGTGGCAGTGTTGTGTTAGACAGCATTATGCTCAACAAGTTTCTCAATCCAATCAAACTTCAGCACCAGAAAGCAGTAATACACAAAAGCTGGATAAAAGTGGTGCTATTATAAATGTGCAGGAGTTTCTATTTCCTGACATTTCTGCCCTGACCTTAGGTGTGAAACAAATACAAGTGTGCATTCATATTCACATACACTCTTCCAGCTACAAACCCAGCCACAGTCACCATCAGCTGACTCCCTATCAGCTGAGTGCGGTCACTGTAACAAGACTCCATTGTCTCGCGGTGCGCTGAACTGACATGCAATCTGCCAAATAGGTCTAACGCGCAAAAAAACACTCGCGCAACCACATCAACATATGCACACAGAGAGAGGGAAAGAACACACACTCTAAAGTGTGTATGAGTGCACGCACACACACACACACACACACACACACACACACAAAATTTCCTACTACAAAAGACCTTTGTTTTTTCTAAGCAGCCCTGATTAGCGCGTGGACCACACACACAGTCACACTGACCTGATCTCAGACAACTGTGCAGACCAAGAAAGACAGAGCACAGACGGCTTTAGATGTTGTTTAGTTTGTTTTTTATAAACGCCACAGAGTATGAGACGACATACATAGGTAGAGTCAGAAAGTGTCAGCAGCTGTGTTCAAAGAGGCTGGTGTGGGACTCTCACTAACAAAGCTGCTGTTTGGTTATCAGCAGGTAGGTTCAGACATGACCTGAGAAAAGTGGAAACTGTAAATCTGCAGACGTAGATCAGTTTAAACCTGTAATGGATGCTGTACTGAAACACGTTTGAAGAACAGAATAACAAACATTAACACACAACATACTCACCAGCAACCAAGTACTACAACTGAACCATACACTGTATATAATACTCCATGGAATACAGGAAGCTAACCTGACATCACCTGTTGGTTTGAGGACTCAGGAGTTTGGTATTTGAATGCCGCCATGTTGGATTTGTGAAACCAGAAGTGGCCAAGGACCCAAGGACACTGTCCAATGTGTATTAGACTCAAGTTCACAGGTGATGAGCCTCCAAACTACCTGTGAATCACTGACGACCAGAGCTGTCAATCAAACTAACCACGCCCCTTTTTGATGACATCAGAATTACTTGAGGAAAAAATGCCTTAGACTGTCAGAGTTAGTTTGATTGACAGGCCCGGTCTCCAGTGAGACCAATCCTGAGCTCATACAAACTGGACAGCATCCTCAGGTTCAAGAGATAGACCCGCCTCCTCACTCCTTCCTTTATATCCAAATATGGTCACTTCTGGCTGGAGTCCACAAACCAACAGGTGTTGAAAAGTAGTCAGTTGAATCTCGGTTGTTGTGTCCATTTCTATACAGTCTGTGAATTAAACACAATTCTGAAATACCTGTACTAGTATTTAAAACCCATGCTGTGTGATGCCTGAATTTATCCATTCAAGAATATACTAAATGAGTTGCATTAATTCTACCGCAGCAGCTGTATCATTAATTTCATGTGCATCAGTGATATTAATTCAATACTATACAGTTATGTAACAGTGAGAGCCTGTCGTGCATGTTTAATGACTAGTTTCTAAGAACATTTTGATGGTAATGCTTATATAGTAGCTGGCTGTTCACAAACGACAGACAGGAAGAAAAGGGGGAGCCCGTGCCCTGATTTACATCCACGGCCGTGTTTGTTTTGCTAGATATTATCTGGTATTACAACAGGTGAAGCTCGGGGATTAAACAGTGAACTGATTCATCTGTATTTGGTCTGTTTGTACCAAACAGAAATAGTCTGCTAGCTTGTTTTCTGCAGAGGTCAGGCCGGTGTCTTGCTAACAGACACAAACACAAGGAGGAGATACAGACGAGCTTTCAGTTGCATTTAAACTGAGCCGATATGTGTGTGTGTGCTCTGATTAAGACCGTCCAAAGACCAGTCGATGTAGATTGTTCATCTTGGTGAAGAAAACATATGAGAAGTTTTAGTCTTGGATGCACCAAAACAAAAGGGCTGTAAACCTGGGGATTATCAGCTCAGTGCAGATATTTGAGGTGTGGTTCACATTGAGGCCAAAACGATTCCTTCAGTATCTTGAATACCGTATTTTCCGGACTATAAGCCGCTACTTTTTCACACGTATTGGCGGCACGGAGCTTGCTAGCTTGTAAAAAGCTAACGAGCTTCGTGCCGCCAATTGATGACAAATATGACACCGAGTCAGAAAGTCGTGCACTGATTTCTTTCCCGAGTTTCCGAGTTGTTTTTCAGACTTACCTTTCATGTACATTTTTGCGACTCGGAAACTCATTTTCCCGATGTTTCTGACACCACATGAATGCAGCGTGAGACTCAAGTTCAGGGTTAACTGCTACTTACCGTATTTTCCGGACTATAAGCCGCTACTTTTTTCAACGCTTTGAACCCTGCAGCTTAAACACCGGTGTGGCTCATGTATCGGCGATACGAAGCTCGTTAGCTTTTTACAAGCTAGCAAGCTCCGTGCCGCCGATACATTTAGCGTCGTCACATCAGACCTGGTCAGAGCAGACCACATGAAACTGTTCGAATAAATTCAATAGCGGCTTATAGACAGGTGCACTCAATAGTCCGGAAAAT
>OOFC01005382.1:0-12956 GCA_900323345.1 Pseudochromis fuscus
TATTTTAATGACTATTTACATTGTAGATTTTCACTGAAGGCATCAAAACTATGAATGAACACACGGGGAGTTATGTACTGAACTAAAAAAAGTGAAATAACTGAAAACATGTTTTATATTCTAGTTTCTTCAAAATAGCCACCGTTTGGTCTGATTACTACTTTGCAAACTATTTGCATTATCTCCATGAACTTCAAGAGGTTGTCACCTGAAATGGTTTCCACTTCACAGCTGTGACTTATCAGGGTTAATTAGTGGAAGTTCTTGCTTTATCAATGGGGTTGGGACCATCAGTTGTGTTGTGTAGAAGTCAGGTTAAGCCCTATTGGACAACTGTTAAAATACATATTATGGCAAGAACCAATCAGCTAACTAAAGAAAAACGAGTGACCATCATTACTTTACTTTACTCTACAATGTAGATAGTCATTAAAATAAAGACAACACATTGAATGAGAAGGTGTGTCTAAACCTTTGGCCTGTACTGTATATAGTTTATGATGTTTACAGAGCTAAAAACTACCTCAGTGGATTTGGTGTATTGTGCATATGTGTGTGTGTTTATCCTTACTAAGCTATCAGCATTATTATGTCTTTGATTACAGATGATCTCTCAGCCAGTGGTTGTCATTGTCCACGGGAGTCAAGACAACAACGCTCTGGCCACCATCATATGGGACAGTGCATTTTCTGAACCAGTAAGTGTCAAATATTATTTGATTTTCCTTTTTAATCTACCATGGAGGTTTTTGGTTTTTTTTTTACCTTGCTTTGTTTTGTGTTTTTCTTTGCAACATCACGGGAAAAACGATTGAACAGATCTCAATTATTGGTATCGGGATAAAATAATTTTTTGTTTGCCTCATCGGTGGGCAATGTATTTATATACACTTGAATCATTAAAACAATTATAACAAGAAGAGGATGTAGCCCTTTGGAGCCTGGGGTCCATTTATTGTTTACCTTACGTTGTTTTGTTTCAGCCCAACCTCATCTATATGATTTTACAATTATCTATTTATTTTGATATAATGTATGAACACACTAAATTTAAAATTGCAAAAGAATAAATAAATAAGATAACTTAGATACAAATATAAGTTTCACTTTCAGTTTCACAAACACTCTCTGCAGAATCACACATTTTAACTGTTTCATCCTACACCAAACGTGCATCAAACACCACAAGACTCAGGAAAAAGCATGATGTTTATTTTTTATCATAGCCTAAGTCTGGTTTTACCTGGTCAATTACCACAATTCAATACCTGGTAAACAGTTTGAAATCTGTATTTTCAACACAAGTTGAAACAGAGACCCGGTGAGGCTGTGTCTTAATACTACAGCATCGCAAACCAGTCACGTGATCTGACCACGCCGGTGTGATCATAGGCTTCAGAGAGTTAAAATAATGGAATAAAGTAAACACCATGTACAACAACACTATATACACTACTGTTCAAAAGTTTGGGGTCACCCTACAAAAACAATTTGACCAATTTTACCAAAAACAAGTATCACCAAACATATGTAAACTACAACTGAACACAAACAGCAACCACAACATCAAGTTATACTGAGTAAATGTCTCTGAACAAGCAAAACGTCCCCCAACCATATCTCTGCCTCTCCTGTGTCTGACAGTGGGAGAGACACAAGTGTTTCTCGTCAAGTCTGAAACATATGTAATCAGAGTAAAGCATGTACAACAAGCTGGTAGATGCCTCAGTCTATACATGGTCATTGTTGTCATTGGAAAACCATTGGTTTGATAGGGTGACCCCAAACCTTTGAACGGTAGTGTACATGTAAAGAAAACAACTTTGTATGCACTAGCAGCCTGAGAAAGCATGACTGCACATGTGAAATATTGCACGGCTACAATGGTAAAGAAAATAAATTTCACAAAGGGGAAAAAAAAATCAGTTGTGTGGGAGGAAAAAAGTGGATACAGTTGCTTCCTAGATGACAATACAAGAGAGAAAATCCAATAAGAAGAAACATTTTCATAATGTTATTTATTGAAGTTGTCAACAGAGAAAGAATTTGGTTTAAGACCCAAAGTAGCTTTATTAGGCAAAGTCTAAGGCCGTCTGTCCTGATTTGATCTGCCTCGAGGGCATGATCGTAAAATTAAAATGCTGGTGGAGGAGAGCCAGGAGGGAGCTGGTGGAAACTTGTGTGGGAAAGTGAAAGTGACAGAGAAAACAGGACATGTCAGTGACTGGAGGAAGGGAAAATATTTTGTCCAAAGCTTGATTAAATCTGATGATTTATGTTTGTTTTTGTTTTAGTTTGGAAGTCAGCCTTAGTTCATAAGGGACTGCCATATATCATCATTATCTCATCATTACTATTACAGCATCTTACTGTAGCAGACAGTACAGAGGCAAACAGAAAATAGATGGAGAAAGAAAGGGAGAGGAGTATAACAAGTAACAGCCTGCCAAACATTTAAACCACACACAGTGAAGGTGAAGCCACTGAACTGTCAAGATGCCTCAAGTTTTATAATTCAGATCTGTGTCAGTAGTGAAAACTAGTGTCAACTTGTGTTAGTTATGTTGCAAAGGTTGTAACACATACATTTTGTTTCAGTAATATGGCTGTTCTCCAATAATAGAGCTGCGCACCAAAACACACATACACCACAACTATTTGGAAACATGAGCCACACTTAGAAATACTTGAATTTCAAAAGGTGGGGTTTAGGTCAGGTCTCTGGGAGCACCTTTTATATTCATATGGGTAAATTATTATTTAAACAGGCAGCAGGTAATGTTCAACATCTTTGTTTTCTATTAATAAATACAAGTTGCACCTGCACCACTTAAAGAAAAACAGCCGCACACTTTGAAGTTCCCAGCCCCACGTTTCAGCCTCAGTGTATTCTGGTTTCTTTCTACCATCAGATTTTGGACTGATCTGAAAATGATCTCCAGAAGCTGCTGTCTTTCTGTGCATCTTCTTTTGCAAAGTACAGGAGACCGGGGATGGTTGTAACAAGGGGATAGTTGTAGCAATCTCAGTTTAACCAATCAGAAACAAGCTGGGGTGATGTCATCAATACCGTTACAAGTTGTGCTCATTGATGAAGCCTCTTGTCTCTGGCTTAAAAACTCTCTGTTCGGGAGCCGAAAAATTATTAAAGCAAAAAAGTACAAATTTTCATCACAAATATTTTTTGCATAGTGCCCATTGTGTTGTAGATACAATTGTTTCACTTAGATAAGCTCAATTAGTAGTTTCTCTAGTTTAATTTGATATGTTGCATTACTGCGAGCTTTGAAGCTAAATGCTAAAAACAATTAGTTTTTAATGGCTGCCTGGCATGGGGAGGAGTGAAACAGTGCTTAATAAGTAGCTACTTCCTGCAGCTTTGCACCACACTGTTCAAAAGTGGTTTGTTGATTTTTTCACAGATCTCCAAGTGTTCAAATGTTTATTCACATTAACCTGTTTCAGGCTACAAACACACACAACACACACCAGTTTATACTTTATTATTATTTATTTTATGTTATATTTATTTTTGTCAGATTTATTTTTATTGGATTACACTTTATTAGTATTATTATTATTGTCTTAAAAGTTTATGGTCCCTTCTTTATTATTCATTAAAGTGGATCTTTTTTAAGTATGATAATTTAATTGTTACATTCATCCACAAGTAGTGTTACAACTCACCCCGGTACTGGGTTAGGTTGTAACAACACACCTGTTTGTATTTTACATTAATTTACATAATCTGTGATGGTGTAGTAGAAATCCAAGTGTATGCCATTCATAGCAGACAGATATTTGTACCACATGTCAAAATTTGAGATCTGTAGCTCAAAGATCCACTGAGTTGTACCTGCTCAAACAAAGTGTTACAACCATCCCCGGTCTCGCCTAAATCTCATTTGTTGTATTAGTTGAGCTTCTAGTTTCCACTGATCACTCTCCCTCTGAACCTCCTCCTAACCGTCTGTGAACTGAGTGATTTGTGGTGATTCTCACACGATGCTGAAGTGATTCTTACTCTTACTCACTCCTCCTGGGTGACAAAGACAATATTACAAGGCTCTGTGTGTCTCTCTAACATTACGACTCAGAAACTTGTTGAGCACCAGAACCACAGTAATGAACATGCAAGCTCTGTAGACAAGTTTCCCTGTTTGTTGACCTTTTTGCTCTGTCAATCAAACTTTGAATCCAAGTGTAAAAATATAGATAATGAAAAACACTTAAACTAAAAAAGATAAGATTTGATTTAACTTTATTTAGGGAAATTCTTCTGCAGATTGCTCCAACCTACATTACAGACACCAGCTCATAGTATGCAAATTATTAAAGTGTAAAACTACAGAAATATGAAATGTAACAAAATATATGTGCAAAAAAAAGTGTAGTGCTATAGGCTAACAAAGAACCAGTGCCTATAAAATAAACCTCTAAATTGTAGTGTTTCAGCTTTATGTAAACAGTGACTAGTGCACATATTGCATGTAAATGAACAGTGGGTGCAGTGTGGTTCATCTCTTTTTCTATTTTCAGTTTTTACTTTAATGTTATTTTTTTTTATTGCAGATGCATATCTGTGTATGTCGTCATAACATTGTTTTTGTTGTTGTTTCCCTCAGGACAGAGTACCCTTCGTGGTGCCGGATCGTGTGCCCTGGAGGATGATGTACAGCACTCTCAACAGTAAATTTACTTCTGAGGTCGGGACACATCACAACCTGGACCAGTACAACCAACACTTTCTGGCCCAGAAGATTTTTGACAAGTCTGACTTTGCTGAAGACTTCAGCAACATGATGGTTTCTTGGGCCCAGTTTAATAAGGTAAGTCTGGATCCTCTCACATAAACACACATAGAGACTGACATACAACAATATTCCCTGAAAATCCCCGTCCAATTCCCTGTCCAAGAAAGTTCCTGGAAAGTTAGAATTTCAAGTAAAATATCAGACAATTTTCACATTGTCATTTTTTGCTGAGCGTACAATCTGTACAATTTCTGACATATCACATTGTGGAAATTTGTTTTGTTTCATTACAGATGTACAAGAAATTATTTGAATTGTGGGATCAAAGTCGCAAATTTATGGGAAAATAACGATTTTACAAGAAAATAACAAAAAATGTTTCAAATGTATTAAGAAAAAAGTGCTTGACTATTCTCTGAGATTAAAGTCATCAGTTTGAAAGTAATAAACTCAAATATTTTAGAAGTTGTTTTTCCCATTAACCAGTCTTATATCGCACAAAATGTCCTGGAAGCATCTGAAAAATAGCTTTGACCTCACAGGAGGTCCTCCCGGGTCGATCGTTCACTTTCTGGCAGTGGTTTGAGGGAGTGATAGAGCTCACCAAGAAACACCTGAAGACCTACTGGAGCCAGGGGTGAGATGATCCCACATCAGTGATAAATGTCAGTGTGATCGTCTGTGGCACAGACAAGTGTTTACAGTGTTTTGCTCCAACAGGCTGATATTTGGATTCATCGGGAAGCAACATCTACACCTGATTCTGAAGGACAGGCCCAACGGGACATTCCTGCTTCGTTTTAGTGACTCTGAGATCGGAGGCATCACCATCGCTTATGTGTCTGCTACTGAAAGTAAGTGACTCCATTGTGATAAGTGTAGTTTAGTTTTTAACACACTCCTTCTTGTACCTACATTTTTAAATTTTAAACAAAAACTATTTTAAAAGTTGATTGTAATTTTTTTAAGAAGTCATTACATTGTTGGACTGAGATATATTTCAATTAGGAGAAATCAATTTGAAAGAGATGAATAATTATTGGATGAAGACAACGAACAACAGAAGTATTTTTGTGGATAGACTCTGATGATGACATAACATTTTACATTTCTACACTCTTCTAGTATCACACAGGAGGAAAATGGAAAACACACACACACACACATACAAACTAACAATTCAATTTTGTATATTTTTTAGATGGGGGACAGAAAATTCAGAACATCCAGCCCTTTACCAAGAGAGATCTTGAGATCCGTAGCCTTGGCGACCGCATCTGTGACATCAACCACATCACGTACTTGTATCCGGAGTATCCTAAACACGAAGTTTTCAAAACATTCTACTCAGGTAATGGTCTTCATGCAGCCAACAGCTGTTAAGTTAAAGTAAACCCAGACAAATAACACAGTTCTTCCTTTTATGTTTTTCTCATGTTTGAAACAGAGCCTCCAGCGCCCTCTGTTGGAGGTTACATTCCTTTCTCTCTGCGTACTAAAGTTGTAACGTAAGGAGCTGTTTATTACAAATAAGCCACATCATTTTAATCATATCGTCAGTGAAGTCATTACCAGGAAAATCCAAAGCATTGAGTGTGTGTGTTTGTGTGTGTGCAGGGACGCCACGCCCGCTCCTACAAATATGGCTCCTCTCGGTGATAACCCTCATGGTGGCTTCCCCGTGTAAGTGTCACCTCCACAAAGAAGCAGCACTACTCTCACTTTCACTTTTGTACATACCACACCCCGACCAGTTCTGCAGCTCCAGCAACATTTAGACTGTTTATGTCTCCAGGTTTGGGTTTGAGTGTCACCTCCGGGATGCCCACAGCGAGCCTTAGGATAGTTATTAAAATTGCAGAATTTGAGACTCCAGAGTAAAGGAGGCGAAAATAAAAATGTCTACCTATGAAAAAAACACCACTACATTGTACCAGTAATATTTAAAGGGGACATATTATGGAAAATCCACTTTTTAAAGTCTTTTATATGTATTGTTTGGTATGTGGTTTACCTCCAAGTCCACTGACTGTGAGATTTTAAAACCATCTAATTGTTGCGTGAGCTGCTTGAAGAGAAATAGCTGTGGTAAAACGAGCCGTTCTGGATTCTGCTCTACTGTGACATAACAGTCAAGCAGACGACGTCTGACAGATGCTGCATTAGCCAATCCCAGCAGAGTATCTCACGTGGTCTCCCACAGCGTCAGAAGCGTAGGATCTGCCTTCTTGGATTTCTCTGTTACAAGAGAAGTTTGGCCGGTGTGAGTTGTAAAAATCCCACACATTTCATTACACCGGCTGCCAGCCTCACAGCAGAGGGGATTCGTCTAATTCTTGATTACTCGCGTTGTGACTTTGGTTTCCTGGTTACAGCGACAGTGTCCTTACCTCAGTGCAGAGCAACAGAGCGGAGCGCCTTAAAGATATAGACACTGAAGATCAGCGTGTTCTCAGCGGAGGTGATAAAGAGCATTTTTGAGGCAGACTGAAATACAGGCTCAAAGTGGAGTTTCACCAAGAAACTTCACAGACATGTTCTAGAGGCGTATAAGACTTATTTAAACTGCCCTGAAAACCAGTATAATATGTCCCCTTTAACATAAAACTTCACATATGGCGCTTTTCAACTACATGGTACCAGCTCAACACAACTTGACTCTACTCGCTTTGGTTTGGTTTTCCATTAGCAAAAAGTACCTGGTACCCGGTACCACTTTTCTACTACCTGCTCTCATGCGGTTCCCAAAAAGGAGCCAGCCAGGTACTTGCAGGTAGTAAAATGTGATTGGTCAGAATTGTCACTGAATCATTGTGTCATCACTATTATATCAATATATATATATATATCAATATTGTCTTTGTACCTGCAGCCGACACAGTCTGCACAGTGATAGTCAGAAGTTTCTACAGTGTGGGAAAAACACTAAAAAGATCCAAAGTACAATAACAGGCTTTAGCGCAACGTTAAACTGTAGACACGTAAAAGTCATGTTGAGCCACTTTTATCACTTTACTGCATAGGACTGGTTACACTTCATGTTGTTAACCTCTCTTTCATTTTACCTACATGTGCAGGGCAGCCGCGTCTCCACCAACCAATATGACACCTCTCACTGAAAACCCCCATAGTGTCTTTTCCATGTAAGTGTCCTTTCTATGCATTTCTGTCTTTCACTTTATTTCCAGACCACTTCATCACATTGTTATTAATGTTCTCTGATGCTGTCCTCCAGCACCAGCAACATTCAGCCTCAGAAATGCCTAAGAAATGAAAGCACTAAACTATAACAATTACATTTTTTGATATTTCTGTAGTTAATACAAGTAAAATGTCTCATTTTGATTCATGCTTAATGCTTCCATTCTTTGAAAGCAGCCTCACAGACAGAAAATAACCTGTTCTGTATGCAAAGGCAGACATGCAACATACATCTTGACACGTCATGGAAGGAAAAGCACATTGTATGTTTTATTGCACATGCTGGTTCACTGTCATACAGAACTGGGACATTTTGTTCTTGTAAGTTCACATGAACTGCTGAAGGCATTTCCTGAAAACACACTGTGAAGATTTGGATGTCAATAGTGCATGTTTTTCCTCAGCAGATCTGCTAAACACTTGGTATCTGCAGTAGTACGTATGCAGGTTGTAATGATGAAACATTTCAGTTGTTTTTTTGTTGGCCAGAGTTTGCAAAAGTAATTTTACAACAATTGTGTTGTGCTATTATTTTTCTTTTTTTTTTACATAACAGAATGGGACATTGGTTCATATTGTTTACTAAACTTTAATTTTACATACATGTGCAGGGACGCTGCGTCTCCAGGTTCCAATATGGCGCCTCTGGCTGACAACGCTCATGGAGGCTTCCCTGTGTAAGTGTCACTTTTACACATTTATTACCATTGAAGTACTCTGAAGAACATGTCTAGAGCTGTGATGCATGTTCCTGCTGATAGTTAATAATCTGTGGAAGTAAACTGTTGTCCTTTGATTTCTCGACATTAAAAGCTGAGGCCTTTGATCTGTAACTTGACCAGTGTCCATTTCGTCAGCTAGAATAAGCTTGTTCTGTGATCCGTTGAGTAGGGAGACTTGGATCTCACTCCTACAGGTCATTACTGAATTCAGGAGTCCTGCTGACAGTGCTCCCACTCCTTTTGTTTTTTTCAGACACCAGTTCCAGCAGCCGTTCAACTCACCAGAGATGCCTCAAGAAATAATGGACTCCCCAGATAGTACTCCTGGAGTCTTCCCTGACCACATGTAGGTGTTTCTCTTCATGTCTCTGCATGAGATCAGATGCCATGATCCAAAAAAAATGTATAGTCTTAAGATGCTATTTTGTGTCTTTCAGTCCTCCAAATAACAACATGGAGTTAGATTTTTTGCTTGAAACCCTGACGTAAGGCATGAGACTGGAGCCAGACTCATCCCTTACGACAGAAGTGCTGCAGATTGTGCAGATTTTCTTCTTTCACTTTGAAGATCTGCAGTTTCCTCTACTTTTGGATAAAAACTCATGGGAGACAAATTTTACGTATCTGGGACTCGACATGTTGGGCCGGTGCTATGTGAAAGCAGGAAATCATTTTTATGGAAAATGAAGAACAAAGAAGAATGAACATGCTGTTGGCGCCATGTTGTGCGTCTCCTGGAGAAACTCTTCTCTACCTGGTGGTAGGTTTGTAGATGTCTTGTGCTTTTTTTTTTTGTATTTTGGAATTACTGCACAAATTAAAGTGCTTTTTCAGCAGTGACCAAATGTGTGAGAGCAGACATGGAGAGGTGTGGTAGAGTTGACAACAGTCAGTCAGTGGATGGCATGGAGCATAGTGCATGATGTCCTTTTTCTTGCTGTTGTGATGATAAGGCAGATGTCCCTACTGTATATACCCTTGTCATTATTATCAAAAAGCCTGGCTCAGCCTCAGTCACAGTATGTTATACACTCACATTAATACACAGTATGCATAGTAAATACACCTATGGGGTCTTCTGTGTAATAGTAAGGCAAAGGGAACAATAAGCTTTTCTATCACTGTTGACTGTGAACCTGTATGGGTGCTGGTGGTGGGCAAAGCTTTTGTTGTCACTGTGTCAATTAAAGATGTGTTGTTTCTTTTTTTGTTAGATGTGTATACAAACATTAAGCTTTTGTTGGGTGACTTTGCCAATATTGTTTTGTTTGTTACTCTCACGTCTGTAACGGCTCCTAGTAATGACATAAATGTTACGTATCTTATGGTTTGTATTTTTTTTTTTTATCTCTCATTTTTAACCCCAGTGCGGACACACACACACACACACACACACACAAAGAAAAAACCTTTGGCATGTAAAGGATAGTATATTCTTAAATCCTCTGCCTTTTATTCTTAGAAAATAAAATATAAAAATTTGATTTTGTTTTTGTAGCTAAATTAATGCAATGTTGATTTAGGTTTCTCATATTCGGTAACTGTGCACTGTTTAGTTTTTAGTGGTTTTAAAGATATAATCACTAGAGATCTAGTACAAGTGCCTTTTGTATCTCGTGGACTGACTGTTAGATAACTCATTCTGAGGCTACCATGATCTATATCATCATTCAATGTGGTGACAAATAAAATTTCAGTTTTTTTTTTTTCAAACTATGCAAAATGTTTCTGTGAATTTATTTACAAGAAATTGTCCAGTTCCCTAAGAGATTCAGTAATATCACAGCTCGTTGTATCAAATATTTAAAATACTGCACATAGAGGATTATTTTCTGTACAAGAAGCTGCTGACAGATGAATTTCAGCTTTCACTGCCACTGTCTGATTTGAGTATGTAAATAGTTTAGGTGTCAGAAGTGTATTATGTGACATATCATCACATTCATTTAAATTTGCTTATGAATATATTCACATGTCACTTTGTCCTGTCTGGAATTTAAATCAGTATCTTTCTACAGTGAGTCTAAAAGAAAACAGACAAAAAAGGAAGTGGAAACTTAAGAATTTTCTGATTTTTTTTTACATATAAAAATAATAAATCAATGGCATTTTGGTTGGGAAGGTATGCCTGTTTCCATAAAGGCTGTCCATTGAGTGAAAGCATATTGGTGTATCACATAATCGGCATCACTTCCATGATCCATCAGCCAAAGAGGAGACATTGCATGACTAGTATATTATATTTCCTATCCATCCAGTTTAAACAATCATGAAATGTTTTTTTTTTTTAAAAAAGAAAACTTTACACTGTACATCACAAAGCTTTTCCATTAGAAAACAAATTCTAATTCTTTCAACATGTCATTAAAATGTAAATTCTACTCAACCACTGCCAGGGAAATCACACTGAAAAAAAAAAAGGTTATGTAGAGAAAGCAGAAAGAGAATCAGCTTACATGTCTGGTTCAATAACTGCTCTGGTGAAATTTGCAAAATACTAACTTATCTCAGTGCCCTGTCCCCTTCCCTCCATCCCAGCAGCTGTAGATGCCCCCTCATTAGAGCAGAACAAGATGGCTGCCTCGTAAACAAAGGGAGGAGGTAGGGTGAATGAAGGTGGGATGGAGGAGACAGGGGACACCAGGCCAATTCAACTTCAAAGTTCATTCTCTCTCGTGTAGACTGGATGAAAATAAAGTTGTACATCTACCACCCTGTACAAACACACTAAAGATTTCAGTCGCCTTGCGATGACCTTCTCTCTTCTCCCAAATATCAAAGAGGGCCTTGTCCGGTGAAACTGTCTCACTCCCAAAGGGGCCACTCAGCTCAGTGTAGAAAAGAGAAGGCACCAGGTGTTTGCCAACACCAGCAAGAAGCCATCACACCTCATGCACTCTTTCATTTCTAACCTTGAGTTGATGTACAAAGACCCTTCAGTCATGTCAAACAACACAATTCAACAAGAAAACGCTTGTTCCTTATGACAGCTTGTCAGGTTTGCTCTCTTTGTTTTTTTTTTTTCCATGGCAGGCACACAAAAGTAAAAGAAAACCAACTATCACACACCTGTACATGAATCTGTGATAAGCGCTGCTCTGAAGCTTTGAGGACAAAATTATGTCACAAAGTCATTTAAATGTAAGCCTACACAAATACTGTATAAGTTATCTAAATGTGGTACAAACCTCTTAAAGCAATAGATAACAGATTTTGGTGCAATAATACCATTTGAAGTATTTGCAAATGTACTTTCTTCTTTGAGGACTGAGCTCAGAAAACACCAGATAGTTGTTTTTTTTGTTTGCTTGTTTATTGTAATATAAATATGAATGTGTGTATGCTTCACTAGATAAGACACAAACTCAGAACTGATTGAATTTGGCTTCAGATTGAAATGCATGAATTATTTTTATCCGATATAAAAATGGGATCAGCTTTAAACATGGAACTTGTTGAACCTGTGTGTTAAACTTTTGCAGTATGAGTGAGGCAGCGTCTTTCCCTAAAATAAGCTTGCATCATAAATCAAAAAAAAATTAAAATGATAGAGACAAAAGATTGTGGCAATGAAAAGTGAAAAATAAAAAAAAAATGTTCAATTAAAACAAGCACACAAGCATACACACGCACACAGACATGCATGCATGCACAGTCACTCTGTCTGTCTCTCTCTCACTCTCTCTCTGTCACACACACATAGGACTAAAAAAAAAAAAAAGAAGCCAAATAAATATCGGTAAAGTACAATACCTACATGTAATTTACCCAAAGTTTCAGAAACAAAACAAACAAAGGGCGAGATCACACTGGATCAAAATGGAAAAGCATGCAGAAGTCCACTGCTCTACTGTAGCTTCACTCCTAGCAGACTACAAAATAGGGAGAAAAACAGAAAGAGAGAGAGAGAGAGAAAGGGAAGGAAAGATGGAGATAGCGGCCCCTGTCCTGAGCAGTTATAGCCACCTGGTCAGCCAGGAGTGACTGACTTCCCACACCACAGGGCACAGGATGCTTCCTTCAGTGGCAAGTCTTCTTCTAACCCTCCATCTTTGTCCTGCATCCAAAGGGGGAAGAGGAGAATGAAGGATGGGTAGAGGTGAAACCAGGAGAGATGGTCAGGGCTGTGGGTGCCTCTTCACTGTGATTCAGTAGGTCCAGTTCTGGGTGCAGAACAAGGAGGTTTTCGGGATCTATGTTAGCATGTGTGGAAGCGGGGAGGAGGTATGTGTGCAAAAACAGTGTGTGGGCTGAGGATGGACAAGGAGCTGAGGGGTGC
>OOFC01005388.1:2691-22303 GCA_900323345.1 Pseudochromis fuscus
CAGGTGAATGCTTCAGTCTCCTCTGACCATGCAGCATTTGCAGCTCTGTACTTTTAGCTGGAGATTGTAAGGGGATATAATTATTATTGCTGCGAGCTCGTCTAGGTTTAGTCAAACTAATGCATGAGAGTTATGATGCATTTACACTGGCAAAAAAGTACCTGGAACTTGGTACCTGGTACAACTTCTCGTACCTCCTCTCCTGCGGTTCCAAAAAAAGTACCCGGTCAGGTCGGAGCAGGTACTAAAATCTTATTGGTCGGAATCGTCACTGCGTCGTTGCGTCATCACTGTGCAGCACGTAATCACCACAAACACGCGGGCATATTTAAATCTTCGGCGAACTGTGCAGATGTGTTTGAAATAACAACAAGAAGAGAAATGGCATCTGTTAGAAATCCTGCCCCATGGACTCAGGACGAGGTGCAAACCTTTCTGTCATTAGTCGCCGATCAGAAAATTCAGCAGGAGCTGGACGGGGCAGTCAGAAACGAAAGAATCGCTTAAAAGATGATGTCATGAATGACGGCCAGCTACACGGAGGAAGGACTATCCTCGGCAATGTAAATGCAGCCGAAGGGGGCCGATCCTGAGCAATCCGAGTAGGTACCAGTGTAAATGTGCCATTACAGATCTGCTGTAGGACAGACTGGTACAAAAAACTATTCTTTTTAACTTACAGCGAATGGGGCTGCACTTAAAGTAATCATCATTAGTCACAAAATACCCAAGCTCATAAAGAACAAAATATAATTATCATGTGGGAAGCTAAACTATAGCTAAATTTATCATGGATTAAAGTCACAGACTTTATAACTTCCACTGAGGTTATTGCATAAAATCTAAAAATAGGAAGCTAAAGGCGAGCTTTTCCTCCTAATCTGCTTAAATGTCAGGAATACTTGTGTTGTGAGAGAACCACCATGGAGAAAATCATGTCCTGTCAGAAATGTTGTGTATTTGGAGGACAGACCTGGCTGCCGCAGTATTAATTAAACCCCAAGATATGGCAACAGGCAGGAAGTTGGGATATTTAATCTTTCATTTAGGCTGATATAACAAGATGTACTTCCCTCTGCCTGATGGCTGCATTATGACAGTGCTCCAAAGTGGTTTGATTTCCCAAGGTACGTGAGAGAGAAAAAAAAAAAAAATGCAAGGGCTTTTGTTCCTTCATTATTTTAAAAGCAATTTTTAACCAGAAACCAAAATTAAAAACATTTTTATGTAAAAATCCCACAGAAAGGCCTTGTGTGACCAAAAGACTGGAATATTAGACAAAACCTATGAATGGATCTTGATTCATTGTTTGAAAGACAGCAGAAAAACACATTCCTAAACCCCAGAAAATAGTTATTGCTTTTAATGGGTGAATGTTTTAGAAAGGCAGTGTTACTATTTCCCTGCAAAAGGGCAACAGTGTTCAGTCTGTAGCACCAATAGACTGTATATAGAAATGGACGCTCAAAATGACGCCTGTGAGCAATGCAATACCACCAATGGACACCAAACACTGACCCAAACTGACTTGCATTTAGAAATCATTTTCGATCATGAACTACTCAATACATTTTCAGTACATTCTAGTAAATACATTTCAACTCTTCTCATCAGTGACCTGGTCGTCCATCTGAAAAGAGACTAGATATAAGGCTTTAAACAGTGGGCCGTGGTTCGTTTGGTGTCCTGACCTGAACTCGAGCATCGTACACATTGCCTACATTCGGACGGCAGGACTTAATGCACAATTTGGATTTTTTTGTGAAATGGGATTTTTTTGCAAGTTCGTTCACATTTACAGTTAAATGCGACTTGGATGTGATCTCTCGTGTGAACTTAAATACCACCCAAAAGTGTCCCGCATGAGCAGAAGAGGACATAACGAGATCATGCAGCGAGCGCACTTCAGTGTTTGTGGAAGTAATCACTGATAACGGTGCAGCATATTTTACGATTCTAATATTGTCCAACCAGAGCAAACACATTTACAACCTGATTGTAAGAAGAAGGTTGAAAAGGAACAAAGCCAGGTTTTTGGCCGTGGTGTTTTGTGGGGCAGTGGCAGCAACATCCATCCAGAGAAACACATGGGTGCGGCATCGCAGCCATGAGTGGTGGGATAGTGATGCGAGAGGCTTTAATGATACGCAGATTAAAGACGCTTGTTGCGTATTGTGACATGTAGGTCGGATAAACGCGCAGAAGTCGCATGGCAAAAGATCAGATACGTATCTGATTCAGAACCACATATCCAAGTGGCCTGGGTCACATTTGAAAAAATCGGATCTGTGTTGTTCAGACTGTCATGAAAAGATCAGATACAGGTTGCATAGGGGCAAAAAAATCGGGTCACTTTAGCCTGCAGTCTGAACGTAGCCATAGACTCCAGTTCAATGGTCAGCTCCGCCTCCTCACTCCTTCCTTCATATCCAGATAATGTCGCCTCTGGCCCCAAACAATCAACACAGTGTCCTTCATGTCTTAAAATCATCTAATGACCAAAGTTGTTGGATTGCACAATATTTTTAACCACTCTGTTCCTCTATATATATCCTGGGTGAAGAAGTCAGTGTGATCACTCTTTGTGGAATAACCATGTAGCCTAAAAACCTGCTTGATATTGCTGTGTGTGTGTAGGAGCATTGGTGTGTATCCCTGTATGTGCATGTGCATGTGTGTCTGTTTGTTTGTGTGGCTCATTACGAGCTCGTGGAGAGGTCATTTGGCTGTTGACTTGCGGTCTCTGCCGGGAGCGGCTGTATAATTGCTACTCTAATTAGTCACTTTTGCCAGCCGGTAATTCATAGTCACCTTCAAGTACTTCTCCCATACACACACACACACTGACATACATTACACTACATCTTTCTATACACATACACACACACACAGCAGAAAGCATTCATCTGCTATCACTCTCCTTTAATTGTTTCTTCTATTTTTGTAATTATAGGCTCTCAAACACCCAATTTTGGATGCTTACAACAATTGACATGATAATGGTTTCCATGTTGACACTGAGCTAACGAGGATTTATGACAATTAGGTGTTAGCAAACAGCACTTTTACTAATGAATCCGGAGGCTAAGTATTTCCGAGGCCAGGAAAACTACCCTACATGAGAGCCTCTCCTTCAACGACAGCAACATTCACTGAGACATCACATCAGCATTTGCATTTGGAGTGTCTGCAGATGCTTTTACCTGGACTTACTTTAAAGAAAAGGCAAGTCAGGGTCTGAAAGAAGACATTTTTATTCAAAAGATAGAAAAATTCAAAATGCAACCAATAAAATCTGGACTCTAGTGAACTCATACATCTTTTTGGTACAACTTCCTCAGCAAACACAGCTCTGTGAATTTGTTTTGTAGTGTGTAAAAGCCAGATTTTCATCTGCAACCCAGCTGTGCGTGCAGGAGTATCGTCATCATTTTCACCTTTTTCATGCAGGGACAGAGACGAGGTACAGAATCCAGCATCTCAGTCGTCCTTAAGTGCAACTTTATTACCTCTGCCAAGGAGGTTATGTTTGTTTGTCTGTCTCTTAGAGCCATTACAGAAAAACTACCAAACACATTTATTTTGTATAACCTTTATCTATCCAGTCAGGAAGACCATTGTCTTTCTGCACCACACCAGCACTCAGAGAAAACCCACAATTATTTTTTAACCTATACTAACTTATACTAAAGATGAATGGAGAATATTTGCATACCTACCGTACAACAGTAACAGTACAATCCAGGACGAGCAACAAAACATAACAGTCAGACATCCAGCAAAACAAACGATGCATCGACATGTAAAATCAGAGTCTAAAAGCAGGTGTAGTGGTCCTGAAGTAGTTCACCTGTGGATTTTTTTAAATGGCAAAGGCGGTAAAAGTGAGGTGAGTTGTATGGATGAGTTGTAATCAACGGCAGCAGAAAAATGAAATGAAGATCTCTATACCGTATTTTCTGCACTATAAGCTCCACCTAAAAGCCTTTAATTTTCTCTAAAACTGACAGTGCACCTTATAATCCGATGCGCCTTTTATATGGATCAATATTGGTTAATTATGGCTACCGTAGTCAGGGGGCGTCGCTGAAGTAACCGGTAAAAATGGTAAAGGGGAATTCCAGTCCCACACCACTTGTGTGTGAATAAGGACCCCAAAATGGCATGAATGCACTAACTACGTGATAAAAAGTTGCACTACCTGTTGTACCTTGCTGTTGGTAAAAGATAAAACTACGTCACTGACGTTACCTCGGAGATAAAAAATAAAACAGCTGTTCATGTAGCTTTGAACTGTGACAAATGGAGTTGGAAATACATTGTTTTCAATGAAGGCGGCGCAAATACCGGTAAGAGCTACAGGTACGTACGTATTGTGAATGTACTAGCTTGTTTTGGGAGTGAACGGAGTCGTCAGAACGATGGTTTTCTTTTCTATTAATAAAGTTTGACTGACTGACTTTAGCGCAGCTCCATCGAGTGGATGGATAACACAACTCCACTACAGCCACTACAGTAGTTTCTATTCTATGTGCCTTATAATGCAGTGCACCTTATATATGAAAACAGTTTCAAAATAGGCCATTCATTGAAGGTGCGCCTTATAATCTGATGCACCTTATAGTGTGGAAAATACAGTAATTTGTTGGATTTTTTGTTATGTTTTTGGGAGATACAGGATGTAGGAGGTACAAACAGGGGGCCAAGGAACATATGGGAAAAAAAAACATAGAATATATGAACTTTAGCCGGTCTTAAAAAAAAAAAATCCCTAAATCCCACAAAATCCTTCTCTGTTATAATGGGTGAATGTTTAAAGACAGACAACAATCATGGAGAACCAGTAGATGGCAGCAAAACACTGCTGCATCTATGAGCCTGCAAAGAAGAAGATAAAGAAGGAAGCAGTAGAAACAAACTGAAAACAGTCAATTGTTTCACATAATGTCCCCAACCTCTGACAGTTTGGTGATAATATAATGAAAATTGAGTGCTTGGAGGTTTTTCCTGTTTTCAGTCCTCATTCACTCTACACTGCCTTCCTTGTAACTTCCTCTGCAGTTAAAACAACCCTTTCCTAGATCTGCAATGAACAGTAGCTAACGATGACTGTCTTAATGTAAGACGATAACACTTGGGTTTCTGTTTAGATTTTTTTTCAGTTTTCTTTTAAATATGTATTAGCATCACTGTACTAAACCCTCCTGCCAAACCGTTACCACATTAAACACTGAATTGACCTAAATGGGACAAAGCTACGTTACACTGACGTCCTCCTGTATCTCTTTTGTCATAATGTGATCATTTCCAGGTTCATTTGGTACTCTACCGTCCAATCCCCCAGACGCTCAGATCCCTCCATTTTATACTTCTGCTTCGACTCTGCCTGCACCGTAACACTTTGATTCCCTCCCTGGTTCCTCCTCCTCCCCGCCCCTCTGTAAAGTCACCTTGTTTCCAATGCTCATCAATCTCTGTTGTGGATCCTTCCTCCAGCGTGCCCTATAGGCCCTCCTCTCCCCTTAACTCCACACCTCCACCTCTTTCACTTCCCCTTTCAACCATCTTTCTGTCTGTCTCCTCAGTCCTTTCACGTTGAGTGCCAAGAATAACTTTTTATAGGCAACTTTTTTTTTCTTCTTACTCATTTCTTCCCACATATAAAAATAAAAACTCTACTTAAATTCAGTGATTTAAGACACTTAATGAGAATAACTAGTATTGTCAAGTGTAGCGTTGATGCTAAGAGAAGTGTCATTGCTTTGCTATTGGGCACAAACCCCAGACCAATCAGTCCACACCACGATTCATCCTCTCAGACTATGAATGTCTGCACATTTCACAGCAATCCATCAAACTCTGGTCGGACGTATTTCACACTGCTGAATTAGCCAATAGACCGACTGACAGACTGCCACCACCACATTATCCTCCTCTCTATTGCGACAAAATGGCTGCCATGGAAACACCAAGGTATGAAACAAGCTAGTTTGTACTAAAGGTCATCATCCAGCCATGTGTAAAGGTAAATGTATTTCCACCTGTTTAAAAAGGCCACATTCAAATGCAGAGCGAGAAGCCCGGTGATCATGAAGGCCGCGAGACACAGTGACTTTTTATGGATAATGGCTCAGACTTTTAACCAGTTTACCTTGAACAGCAGTCATGGTGTTGCACTCTCAAGAAGTAATGGAAGCTGTGGGAAGTAAACAAAAAACACATATGGCAGATAAGTGAAGTGAGTGATGGCTCAGTTTTAACAGAAATGATGTATGGCCATTTTTTAACCTCAATAAAAGTGTTAGGGCAATGGTTCGATCATGTTGTCTCGTGCTGTGTTTTTAAACTCATGACCTTTGCCTTTTGATAATTTTTAATTTGACAAATGACATATTTTGTCACTTGAGTGTCAGGACAAGCTGATCTAACACAAGCTTGCTGCTTATTAATTAACACATTGACATAACAGTGACACACGAATTTTAATGGCCTTGGAAAAAGAATTGAAAACTTCTTTGTGTTCTTGCTTAAAGTGGGATATAAAGATCAATACCATTGCTATGTTAGTTGCATGTGGATCAGAATATTTTTCCCTTAATTTGATTATATCATTGAAACAAGGTAGCAGCTTTGAACTTTTAGGGCTTTTATTGTGAAACTTTTCCAAGCACATTACATAATTAACTTATCCCCCCTTGTTTTTTTTCCTTGTCTTGGATATGAGATCTGAACTTGTTCAACCACAGCCACAGAGATCCAGCTTTTAATTGACTACAGTCTGTACTACAGTATGTTTCCTGCATATTTAGCTTAGATAAGCATAAAGTCTGGAAAACAACAAGCCTTAGTAAGTGTCTCCAAAGCTGTAAATAACATGTTGTCTTCTTTGTGTACCCTTATTTTAAACAAAAAAATGGAAAGATAAGTTTTGTTTAGTATCAGCAGAGCTAGTATTTAAGTGTTTAGGCTAAGCTAAGCTAACCTGCTGCTGTTTTTACCACCTGACCAACATTGATGTCGATCTTTTTATGTAACTCTCAGCAAAAAAGTTTTGTGGAAAGTATTGTTGTGTATGTGCTGCTTTCCTTCCTAGTTTTTGTTTCGAAGAGTTTCCTGAATTGTTGGCCTATTTTGCAGTGTAACAGTTCGAGCTTTAGGTCTTCCTCAGTTTTCCTCCCAGTTCTCTTTCCTTCTTCCTCCACTTTGTTCTTAAAGTCTTCTCCTATATCCTTTATTTTACTCTCCCCTCTCTTCTCCTCCCTCTTTCTCTTTCATCTCCAGCTCTCCCTCCTTCCCTCACTGTCATCTCTCTGCCCCGCCACCTCCCGATCTCAGATCACCTCATCTCTCTTCATTCTCTACCTCTTCTATCTCGTTTCTCCATCTCTTGTTTGAAGTTAAAAGGTTGGGTTGGGTGACAGATCTCTTAAAGACTTTCAACTCCAAAGGACTTGAGGCAACAACTCCCACAGTCAAGCTCTAATGGAGAGACAGGCAAAGAAGAAAAGAGACCAAATAAACTGCAGAAGGAAAAAGAGAGTGAGATGGAGGGGGGCAGATAGCAATTTTGTTTTCTTCTTGCCGTTGAGTGCCCCAAGAGATGGTGATGGATCTTTGATGTGTGATGTTTCCGTTCTCTACCTCTCTCACTCTCTTTCACTTTCCTTTTCTTTGTCCTCTGGTTGTTTCGCATCCTCCCTCTTCTTTTGTTTGTGTGGTTATTTATTTCATTCATTCCTTCCGTCTGTCAATTTGCATCAGGCAGAGACGCAGGAAAGTCGAGGGACCGGGGAATACAAAACTTTTTGCTTTCATAAGCAAGGCAGCGCTCTCCTAAACTTTAACTTTGGCTTTGAAGTTTTTGAAGTTGACACTTAATGGTGCTGGATTGATGTCTTTGCATTCATGTGTGTGACTTTTGGTGGGCGGGTGTTATTACAAGCGCTGCATCCTTCAGCCACTCTGTCTTACTTAGACATACACTGTATGCACATGTACACCCCTCACACACACACACTCGGCAAATGCACACAAAATGAAGCCGGATGTCCAACTGGCTTCTTCTCATGAATAGCAGTGCACCTGTTCTCTCAGGCTCTAATCATTTCTCTGACAAGATGCCAAATATTTGTAGCACCTTCACCAAATGGACTACATTTTATTGTAGTCCGCAGGATCGGCCCCCTCTCAGCCTCATTTCACCGTCTGAGTGCAGCTGTATATCCCCTCTGGGTTTTCTTCAATCCTCAACTCTTAGATGAATAGCTGCTGGTGGATGTGTATATTCTAAAAAATTCATTTATTGATATTTTTGACAGATTTTTACAATGATGTGTAAGCTTTTATTACACGCTCTTATGTTTTGCTTTAACTCATCCAAGAACAGCAGGGGGGAGCAGACTGGTAATTACCTCGTGAGATATGCTAAATCAACCAGTGTAAGCAAAATGTACTGACTGTTGGAAACATTTACTGTCAGGAAATTAAAGATTAAATATGTCTATTCAGGTTTGTCTATATTCCCCATTAAATATTACTTAAGTGTTTACAACCTATTGAGTGTGGCTCAGGATTCACCACCTGATTTAAATTATTAAATAACATATAGTATCTTAGCTGTAAATACTTAACTTTTTCTTGTTGTTGGTTTGGTTTTTAGAGCAACTTGTTTATTTTTTTTTTATGTAAAATTGCAAATCAGTTTCTATTCTTCTTCCAGCTTAATGGATTTTCTGTGATTCTACTTTCTCCAGGATCTTTTTTCTCGCTGTGACAACACTTGCATCAGCAGGATCTAGTGTGTATTTTATTGGTTCCCGTGAGGAAACTACACTGTAAATTGCAGCTGTATGATGACACCAGATTTTCAATAATAAACAATAATGTTGTATTTTTATTCAGTGAGTTGAAAACACGGTTCGTGATGCAGACAGTAAACAGCCCTGCAATGAAGAAGTGTTAGTGTGGGCTAAACATTTCATCCTCCACTGTGACAATCATGATATCCTAAAATAATGACCATGCTGGCAGTAGAAGGTAGCCCACCACTTATTCACCAGCACAGCATTTGGTCAGGTGATGACGCACTGCAGGAAAAAAAAAATTGCCTGATTGTTTTTTCTTTTGCCAGAGTCCTGTGCTGCTGTGCACTGCTGCTGTTTGTCACAATCTCAAAGTCTCCAGCCAGCTGCTTCTTTCTCGTCTCGTTGAGATCACATGATTACCATACTAACGTCCTCTGGGGCTTATTGATTTTGTGTTCGCAAACCTCCAAAGTTCCTGACCTAAACTCACACAAACCCCTCAACTGAACCCTGACCTTCATTTCCTGGTGTCATGGATCCCGCAAGATGCTTGAAAACGCTTTGTATTGAGATGATTGCATTGTGTCATTTCTGCTGCACATTAAAATCCAATAAATACATGTTCCTGAAATCAGTTCAACACAACTTTTGATTTATTATCAGGCTGGAAGTAACCATTTAGGAGATGGTGAACTCAAGCCATAATCAGCAGTACTATTCAGCTAGGTTGTGACATTGAAAACATGATTAATTGGTATACAGGAGGCCAAAGTGAGTCAAGAAGCATTTCCCACAACATTACACCACCAGCAGCAGCCTAGACTGTCGAAGCAAGTAAGTTTGGGTCCATTGATTCATGCTCCCGTTGCCAAACTCTGAGCCTGCCATCTGCAGTTTCAGGGGGAATTGAGATGTTTTTCAGACCAGACTGCATTTTTTCAGTCTTTAACTAACCAGTTTTGGTGAGCCTGTGCCCACTGCAGTCTCAGATGTGTCTTCGTGGATGACATCAGTGAAACCCAACATGTTCTTCTGCTGCTGTCGTTCACCCGCCAGCAACAACAATCACCAGCAAACGTGCCACGGTCATTTAGCTGTTGCTCCATTCCAGCGTTTGATGGGAACCAAAGCACTGTTGCCATGTGATTGGCTGATTTGATAATTGCATGAATGAGCAGGTGTACAGATGTTGAGTGACGGCAGATCCCATCAGTATAAAATAAAGACCCTCTACAAACTGGTAAAAGTTTGCTTCCTCCATGTCTATCTTGTAAAAATCATCGCAAGGTCTATAAAATTTCATAAACTACTCATTCTTTGGCAAAGGCATCATTAATAATAGTGAGGTAATCAAGCTCACACAGTGTCCAGTATGTGAAAATAACAAGCTGGTTTCCGTGTTTTTATTTCCCTGATAACTAACGAGTGTTACAATGATGCTCATGGGGCATTGTTTTGATCTTGTTTACACAGATGTGCTACATCTTTACAGCTGCAATGAAATGTTCCAAAGAACCCACAGTTTTATTGGCACATAATTGTCAGACTGCATTTTCTGCCTGGGATGTTTTAAAACCTTTTAATTGGGAAAAAATAAAACATTTACTGACTAAAATTTTAGCTTCCTGCAGTGACTCTGAAGATTATATCAAAATCACTTTTTTGTCTCGTTTTCTGTTGACGTGTGTGGCCACATTATTCGCTCCCATCCCTGAGAGGGACCTTCAGCTGACATCACAACCCGACTCAGGCAGCCTCCTGTTGGGCTAGAATTCTGCACCATATCCCCTTTGAAGCGTCCTAGAGGAAGTCACCCACCAGACGCTCAGATCCCACATGGGCCTGTGCTCTCTTTGAAATACTGAACAGCTAAAGGCGGAAATGAGCGGTAGCGCTTTGGGAAACGAAAGTCGTGTGTAAATGTCAGAGGGATTACTGTGTGTGAGCACGACAATGTACACAACAACTTTACATCAGGCAGCTGAGTAATGAGATTTAACCAGATGGAAGAAAACGCTTTAAGATCCAATTGATAATGCAACAGACGTCAAAGATTAAGAGCGCAACTCAGGTCCAGAATGTACTCAATGTGTATCCTAGAGAGGCATCAAAACCAAGACAACATGAATACACAATGCAGAAAATCTGCAGGTGTAGCACCGTGTGTTTGTACACATGTACGCATGTCCTGACATCCTAACTAGCTAATCGAAGTCAATCCCATCAGTCTCAATTGCATCTGCAGCACCATCAAAACCGAAACCAGATTATCCCCCAACGATTCTGAGTACCGACTCAGCAGATTGACATGCTGTGAATGTGTTAAGCAGCTGTGCAGGATGATCACCAATAGGCCAGATGTTGCATCTCGCACCTCAATAACAGGGAAAATGAACCGAATTGATTAGAACTCCCATCTGCTGCGCTAGCACGATGTTAATAAGCAGTCTGCAGAGCGCTCTTCATCAGAGAGGGAGGTTACCCAAGGCTAAGTGTTCAAAGCCTGTCCCAGGTTGTATCAGTGAGGGAGCGGTGAAGCAACGGCCCGGTAAGCGCCAACACTGTCGAGGTAAAACACAAAGCCTGGAGCAGAAAAACAGGAAGTTAGAGAAAGCCAGACAAACGGTCATGTGTGGGCAGATGCAATCAATTAAAATGCACAGTGAGGCTGGGTGAACGGTCAAGCGTGCTGAAGAGTAGTACAGTCAAGCATTTTTCAGAAGAGGTTAAACAGGTGATGGACTAATGCATTTGCAGTGAGCATTTAGCATAGAGGAAACAATTTACTCTTAACTCCCCCCAGACAAGTACTGAGCAAACATCTGTTTCTTTAAAGGAGTAGAAAACCCCATGGTGAAGACACAGTTTACAAGAAAGGCCCCATTCAGACTTTTGTTAGATATGGGTGATCAGATCACAAGTGGACAGCGCTAAATACAAGTGTGACCCACCACCAAAATGCATTGAGATCCAGGCATTCAAAGCACATGTGTAGGTAATCTGGGACACCACATACCTTTTGTAGCGTGAATGCTAATGCATCCTGATGCTTCCCCGATAAGGACATGACAGAAAGTGTTGCTGCTGTTCATGTGTTTAGTCTTCCTGCCCTGCACTCATTTGCAACTCGTAAACAACTTTGTCCTGTCACCTGAAACAGCTTTAATAGCCCAAACATGTACAATAGGTAATAGATTACATGAAGGCAGTAGTAAGTATTTCAAACAATCAAAAAAATCTGAGAATTTTTCTGTTTTTCTGATTGGTTGAAATCCTGACTGGTGACCACAGCAGAGTCAACAACAAATCTGTCTTTGTTACCTTCCCACTTACTTTCTGCATCTTTACTCCTTATGCACTGAAGAGCAGCACTGGTGGAGATTCAGCTGTGAGCCCATGTGATGACATCCTCATCCAGCCCAGTAGTGGCATTAGGTCTGCCATACAAATTATGCCTGAAATGTTTCTTATGAGGTCTCAATATTGCAAACTGTTAACATGTACTGATGTTTCTTTTCATGTCCCAAATAAGTTTGATGGAAGAGAGAAATCCCTCCTCAACGAGACCCATCACTGGGACTAAATTATCTTAGTAGGTGAAGGGCATTTGATTTTCTCTTGTATGATTTCTTGGTAAAAGGTAAAATAACTGAGACATCAGGTTTTTATTTTGAAATGTGATCCGCCAAAAGAGCTCATCTCCCAGTTCATTTTTATGATGAAATCAGGACTGATGGAGCAAAGAAAGTCAGGAAAGAGAAAGATTTCAGTGTGCTGTGGTTTGTAGTGTGTGTTATATATCATAGTGTTTTTCCCCACACATATGAACATTAAATAAATGTCCCTTGGCACATGTTCACCAATTTAACACCCCCATTACATACTCATTATCACCTTTATTTTTGGTACTAGCCAGTTACACCACCAACACTGATTACTGAGTGAAAGCCTTGGCCTCTTTTGGCTACAGAATGACAATACAGACATGTATTATCCTTGGTGATCATGCAGGTTTTTATTCACTGAGAAAAACCAAGGCCGCAAGATTGTTTTCACTTTTGTGAGTGGTAACAGTATGACCTTACTCCACCTCCAAAGATACTTTTGTTATGGAGAATCACTTCAGTCAAGCAGTTTGAGGTCTGTTGTTTTTGGTTTAACTGATCAGTTGATGTTTTTTGTGATTCAGGAAACAGAAAACCAGTTGTGCTTTTTGGGCGATGGTGCTGGAGGGAGCATGAAAGTTTGCCAAACCAGTCCACGTGTGGATTTTGAGAAGGATTAAGACCATTTCCACAGCGGCATCCTGTGGGAGGTGCTCCGGGAGCAGGGGTGGATGTTCCCCGTGCTAGTGGCCCTCCGAGTGTGAAGTGGTTGGGTCCATTGTGGTAAAGAGGGAGCTTAGCCGTAAGACAAAGCTCTCGATTTACCGCTTGATCTATGTTCCAACCCTCACCTATGGTCATGAGCTCTGGGTAATGATCGAAAGAACGAGATTCAAGCAGCCGACATGAGTTTCCTCTGCAGCATGATCAGGTTCAGCCTTACAGATGAGGGTGAGGAGCTTGGACATCCAGGAAGGCGTAGAGCCACTGCTACTCCATCTCGAGAGGAGCCAGTTGAGGTGGTTCGGGCATCTGGTGAGGATGTCTTCTGGACACCTCCGGGCCGATCCAGGACACACTGGAGGGATTATATCTCTTGGATGGCTGGGGAGAGGGCTGTCTGGGCTTCTTTGCTGAGGCTGTTGCCCTCAACCCAGACAGGTATGAGTACGAGAAACCATAAAAAATCAAGAGTGGAACTCAGAGATGTGTTAAATAGTGAAAGTCAAAGCATTTTCACGGCACAGTGTAAAGAGAACTCAAGGGATTGAGATTAAACAGCTGTGCAGCCTTAAGAAAACCACTCATCAGTGAGGCTAATCGTAAAAGAGGCTTCAGTTTGTTAGGGAGCGATGGAAAAAGCTCATGAGGTCTGATGAGTCCAGATTGACCCTGTTCCAGAGTGATGGGTGCATCAAGATAAGAAGAGAGGTGGATGAAGTGATGCACCCATCATGCCTAGTACCAACCATACAAGCCTCAGGGGGTGGTGTTATGATGTGGGATTGGTCAGGTCCAGGTTCAGCAGCATGTGAGGTCAGCTGACCCTTAAGATACTGAATGACCAGGTTTTTCCATCAGTGCATGTTTTTCTGATAGTACGGGCATATTCCAAGATGGCGCTGGAGTGATTCATCACGCTTAGGTTCTGAAAGAGTGGTTCAGGGAGGATGAGACACGATTTCACACATGGATTGGCCTCCGACTCTCCCATCATCAGATCTTGGCAAAAAAAAAAAAGACTTTTTTTTTTTGGCCAGTATTAGCGACAGTGTATATATTACACATACAGCATTTAAAATATGAGTTCCATATAAATCTAGCATCCCATCCACCACTTACACATATATCATTAGAAAAAAAGAAATAAATACTTGTTTTATGTAAATATAGAGTACAACAATCTGAGTTAGATCATTAAAATGTTGAACCCAAATCCTCTTCATTAAATGTATTTTTCTTTTTCATTCCCAAAATCCCCAAAACAATGAAGCCAATTAACTTGAATAATAGAATAACAGACTAATTAACCTATAATGAAAGCTTTGTGTTTAAGAACCAACTGCAACCAAAGTGAGTTCACCCTTCATTAGTGAGACTTAGTTCTTTTATGTTAATATTTTCCACGTCTGCCTTTATTTTTGATGACAGATTGGCTCCTCTGTGGCAGCCTGTCGCAAATCTGTGGAGACACGTTCTGCATTTTTTTCACAGATGATTCTTTTCCAGCTGCTCTTTGCTGCAGGGCTTTTGTTGCTCTACCTTCCTCCTGAAAACACTCCTCCATTAAAGTCAGAGCACAGCTTTTGTTCAGGTCATAGTTTTTATTTATTTATTTTTTTTCTTTTAAAACTCTTGTGTGATTTCTTGTGGGATAAATGTCATGTTGGAAAAAAAAAAACCCTCTCCTGCCAAGTGTTTTAAGACAGGCAGTGTTCATTCAGTGTTTGGATGAAAACGTGTATCCACAGTGTGCTACTTGTAAATATTACACCACACACTCCAACATGCAGTTCCACACACACGGCAAAAAATCAGGGTTTAATTATTAGACATAAACACTTATTTTAAGAAAAAATTATTTGAAACTAGTGAAATTATCTGTCCATGCAGCAAGTTCATTTTACTTGACGACAAATCTTGAAATATGCAGACCCAGACTACTCGCACTGCACTGCAATGTTTTTGTCCTTGTTGGGATTTGAACTGGTGACTTTCCGATTCCCAAATGATGTTTCAACCCACTGAACCACTGCTGCCTCATCACATGGACAGTTTCTTGAAACCACACAGTGATTTTATTTATGCACTAACAAACAGGAAGTGAATAGAAGATGCACTTTTTGTTTTGCACAGTTCCTACAACATCAAAGGACACACTTGGTTTTGCAGGTCGAGCTGCAGCTGTAATGTAATGTAATAACTGAAATAACATAAAGAAAAACAAACTTTATCATTGTGATTTCTGATGATTATTGTTTTAAAGCACAGCACTTAGTAAAAATTTGAACATGAACAACCTTTCTTTTACATTTTAGTGCCATACACTTATTAGGAGCATTTGACGATTAAAAAAACCCAAAAGTTTAAAAATAAGTATTGCTTTAAGAACATTCCTGTATTAAAATAAGTAAAACAAGCTTGTTCCTTTGCAAGAAATTGTGATCTGTTACTTTCCCTTGTTACTGGTTAAATAAAGCTGGAAATTAGCTTTAAAAACTTCCTAAGAAGAAGAAGCCAGAATAATTTGCTTAAAATAAGACATATTTCCTGTGGCAAGAAAATGCTTGAAGAGATTTTTTTTTGCTACTTTGACTAAAAATGTGTCTAAATTTCTGGAAACAAGCTTTTTAAAACTTGCTAAGATTTCAAGCTAAGACAAAACTAACGTGATGTCACTTGTTAGTTTGTGGACTGGGATTTTGACAACAGGAGTTTGGAAATTGAACGTTGCCATGTTGGTTTTTTGGAGCCAAAAGTCAAATATAATAAAATTCAAAGGACTGATAGAGCAAAGAATGAGCAGGGCACTGAGATACACTGAGTTCAGTGTGTTGTGGGTAGTGTTATATATCAGTGTTATTTTTTTTTGAAGACACATATGGATAATAAATAAATGTCATAAAATAATCCAAACACATTGCACATGTTCACCAGTTTGTCACCCCCTTCACATAGTCATTATCACCTTTATTTTTGTCCCAAAGAAAGCCAGTTGCACCACCATCACCGATTACTAAGTGTTGAGCGTGGCGTGGGAAGACTGAGCCGTTTTCGGCAGCACAACATTAAAACATGTTTTTACTTTAATTGGTGATCAGGGAGGTTTGTATTCACTGGGAAAACCAAGGCCGCAAAGTTGTTTTCACCACTGTGAGCCATAATGATGTAAAGGTTGTTTCTCTGATTGTCCTCTGAAGGATATACCTTGACACCACCACACGAAGAGGTTTTTGTTTGGAGGATCCGGTGTTGTTCACTTCAGTTCAGCAGATTAAAGCCTGTTGTTTTTGGTCCAACTGATCAGTTGATGTTTTTTGTGATTCAGGAAATAAAACCTGCTTTTTGTACAGGTAATAGTCTCAGGCAATGTTTAAATACATAGCCTGTCCAAAAAGGAGTCACGACCTGGATTTAACTACACACAATGGTAGGGCTAACAAATATTTTAGTAATCGAATAATCTATTTGCACGAGGGTGGTTTGTCGCAACCTGGGCGACGGGTTAGCTTAAGTGCTAGGAGAATACCCGACTATCGTATGCTTCCCGTTAATGTGGTATTTTTAACTGGAAGTGCTTCAGTGAAAACCCCTTCCTGCAGAGTGTATAATACTTTGTGTCGGTCGACTGTCTGTCCGTTTTTTTCGTACTCACATTTCCTATCAACAGGGCCAACATACTATTTAACACTTTCCAAACAAAATGTACTGTTTCGCGTCTTCTCTCTTTATTGGTTGGCTCTGGTGCCTGTCACTGTCGTGCTTCCGCTTCTTCTTCTTCCTGTCCGTTTCTGTGAATAGCGTGAACAGTGGGCACAATACTGCCCCCACCACTTCCTGTAGGGAACTGCAAGTACAGATGACTTTTTCCCGGCTAATATTTAATTTTACCAATAACAAAAACCATAATTTGACGCTTCGATTCTTGAATTTCCGTGTCGATAAATTTTTATAATCGACGTAATCGATTATGCTGAGTAATCGTTCCAGCCCTACACATAAGTAAGAGTCTCTCATTGGATTACTGCAGTGATTAATATGTTTCAGCTGCAAAAAGTTATTAAACCCTAACTGATGCTGTGGGTAGCTTCTCATTTCCTAAACAACCATGGGGGTTGTTGAAAAGATGGCACTCTGCTTCAGAAGGGTCAGATTACTGGCTGATCATGCAAGGAAAACAAGTAAGGAGATCCTGAAAGTACTAAAACTGGGTAAGCACTGTCTAATGTATTAAAAATTGGCAGGATCACGGTGAACCATCAACTTTGGGGAGGAACTGTTGTCAGAAAAAATCTTGAATGATCGTAATTGGAAATCATATTTGGATATGAAGGGTCTGACCCTTGAACCGGAGGACACTGTTCAATTTGTGTGAGACTAAAGTTCATCAAATTACACCATGACTGTACTTTTCATGACTGAAAATGAAGAATTTTAAATTTAAGTCAAGTGGTTTTTGGAGTTTTTGGAGCCAGCCTCTACTGGCCATTGGTGGTATTACACTTTTTTGCACATGCACATTGGCTTCTGTTTTGAGACCTGGTTGTTTTGTCCACTTCTGTACACAGCCGATGGTTCTGCACTAACCATTCTGGACCCATCTGACCAAACAACTTCATTTGAGTTTCATCTGACTGAAGAACATGTTCCCAAAATTCACCAGACCTCTTTTCAGGCTCTAACTGTTGTTTTGTGAGCAATGATTTTCTGCTTCATGCGACATCCTTCACACTGACCCTTTCTGTCTCTGAAACACCAGTTTCCACAGACAATTATTTCATTTACCTGTTTTACAGGGCAAGGCTGCATGAATAGTGAATTGTGCATCACATAAATTTCAGGGACAGACACTATGCAGTCTGTTACTAGAAGTCTGACTATTGCTAAGCCTCTGCACCACTGTGGCAGCCGTGTTTCTGCTTCTGTTCAGCTGTTTGCTGATGCTTGATTTCTTCTTCTTGCCTTGACATGTTGGATTGGACAAAATCCAGTCCAACCCTTATTTTACCATATTCATATATTTTACTTGTAGCTGATGTGCAATTGCTTGTTTGACCAAGCTTGTACTTTGGGGGCTGAATTTTCAGTGTAGTCCATTTAATAATGAATCATTAATGTTTTTGTGGTATTAAGATTACTTATTACGTTTCTTCTCTCTACATAAAAGAAAAGCCTGGTTAAGAAATGAAAGATTTCTGTCCACTTGAGCAATAGGAGTGGGCTTTTATTTTGAAATAGTTAGAGAAATGGTTCAGTTTGTGTTACCAGTGTAAAGCAGTAGCTTTAATGTCTTGATCTGCTCTGCTCCTGATCCGGTTTGAAGCATCAAATGTGGCTTCACACTCAAATATGATTAATTCAACTTAACAAACAGAGGAAATTCAAAATAAAGTCCTTCCTCTAATACAAACCTACCTCAAATAGAGGCCTGTTCCCTTCTGCAGGTTAAGTAAATAAATATTGTATACTATATGTCAGCTATACCTTTCTGACATAGAGGTATATACATGACCATCATCAAGATCAAATCACCAAATGGATGAATATGTTTGGTAGAAAGGTGTTCATTGTTCAAAGAAAGCATTAGAAGCTGCTGTAGCACTGGCAGCGGGGAAGAGAATATTCAAAGTGTGTGTATGAAGAAAAATAACAGTAACAAATTATTGCATATGTCCACATTATTGTTTAGGATCTGTGTGTGTCCCTGAGCAACTTTTTAATCCGAGCTGAGGACTGCATATCTATTTCTGACACATCTTGTTTGTCTTTGTCCCTCAGATATGCGACAAGGAATGGCATTACTACGTCATCAATGTTGAGTTCCCGGTGGTGACGCTCTACGTGGACGGAGTGACCTACGACCCGTACTTGGTGACGGACGACTGGCCCATCCACCCCTCGGAGATTGATGTGCAGCTCACAGTTGGCGCCTGCTGGCAAGGTGAGCAACCAAAGCTGCTGCTGATGATGATGGTGGTGATGATGATGCAGATATTCACATCATTTTCTTCAGTAGAATTCATTAGTCTTGTGAGCAATTAAAAAGAACTGAAGCTAAAGTTTTCATATAAAAGTCGGTGTAATTGGAGGTACCTGTGGTGTTCTGCTGCTTCCATATGTGATAAAGTTCAGGAATAATATTGCTGAAGTATTACTACTCAGGGAGTCACTGAGTGTGAAACATGTGCTTTGGCCTTGAATGAACAATGTAATTAAGAAGAGCACTTAGTGTGCCTTTGACAAACGGTTAAACGAGTCTGAACGAAGGCGTACAATTAAATTGTCCTCTAAACTGATAGCTGCCACTAATTGCACAAGGGGAGAAGAAAGGGCACTTTTTCACACAGTACAGCACGCCGTTGATTTGATGGCCCTAAATGAGAACGCTCAGTGATGCTTAGCCTCAGATACAGCCATCTCTCAGTGAGCGGGAGCGGGAGCAGGTCATCTCGTGTCGCTTTCATCTGCGGCTCTGACTCCGCC